>FAPJ01000510.1:0-13049 GCA_001485985.1 Heliconius ethilla aerotome | reverse complement strand
CAATATAGCTTTGCTCAGCTCCACCCGCCATGCACAGCGGGTCCTAGTAAGAGCACTAGACTAGACCTGACTAGGCCTACGGATAAAAAAAATACACAATTCATATTTTTAAAGATAATGATTTCGTTTGAACTCTATATTAAAGTTAATTGTAATAAAGATAACTAATAGATTTAAGTACTACCCTAAATAGAGTTATTACTATAATCTAAAGTTCCATTTCGACTTAGTTCCAGTTTATACGAATACCACTTCGTGAATTTTATGTGGTTTGACCATTTTAAGTTGTAATAAAACATTATTAAGAACATATAGTTTAATTTAGAAAAGTATAACTCTAAAGATTATACAAAAATTATTATAAATGAATATAAACAACACCATATTAAGCACAAGAAAATGAAGTAGTAAATAAAGTAATTAATGATCGGCACAATTGGGTTACATATATCGCTAATTGGATTTCAGGTACCCCCGTGTACTTAAACTAATACCACGCCTAAAAGTACATTGGAAATAATTAATTACTAAAACAAAGTGTATGCAAAACGTGTCGTGTTTACATTTTTTGACAAATATTAATTATGGATTGTAATATGTTTTATCCATAAACCTTTTTAAAACAATTATTGAAATAAGGGAGAGCGTTTGACTTTAGACGCGACGGTTGTGGGTTCGATTACCTCTCGAGTATTGAAATACTTATTAGATTATTTCATTTTTCGTTTTGGTAGCTAGGTGTGCCGCGCTGTGGCGCGGCGTTTAGTACCGCTTTTCAACACGCAATGCCTCTAGCGGTGGAAAGAGGAGAACAGAGTGAACTAAGTAGACGAACTAGTTTGCCTCTGTGAACTCTTTGAGATTTGCGGGATACAGTCTGTAGTTTAAAAACATAGGTGCCTACCTAATACAATTTCGTTAAGTTTCCCACATAACAACATTACTAGATTAAGGCGATTGACACGTGTTAAGTAATTAAGTTTTTGTTTTATCGGATTGTAAGTTAATGTCTTACTAAGCGATTTCGAAGGTAATTGAATCCAGCAACCTTTTACTACTATAATCTCTTGCCAGGGCTAACATAAATAATATCTGAAATAACAAACGTTATATAAATAGGGAAACCTAATAAATTACACAACGCATTTATAAATGTATTTTAATATTATATACATTATTTTTATTATTATAGTTACCAAATCCAATTTACTCAAACTGTGTTGAATTCTATAGTTTCTGTGTATTGGTTTTACCTATTTGTATGTAGTTACATCATCAATATATTTGATATCATAATATATACAGGTTTATAATGTTGGAACAATTTTTCTAATCAGTCCGCTGGCGTTGTTTATACACTAGTCATGGAATCCATTTGAACTGATGGAATGTTTCAATTTAAAATATTTTCGTTTCATTCTAACGAAGAGAGAAGCTACTAAACTCTCTTTATTACTTTTTTTGTGAACACAAAAATGTATATATGTGTACCTATATACCAAGATAACTTTAACAAACTACCTATACCAATCTACCAGACAAAACCTTACAATTTTATTATTTTTGTATACTTTATATGTCTATTCCCGTGGTTTTTGCTATTGCTATTATTGAATAAAATCTTGTTAACGGAATCATCTACAATACTACAAAAAGGAGATTCTTAATACAACTGTATATATTTTTTTTGTCAAGAAAAAAAAAGAAAATTACCTTTTAAAAGTTCTATGACGTCATTTCTATTTTATTATAATTTCTATTGATTAATCAATCCCATTTGAAATAAAAAAAATTAAAAGTGTAAAAGTTTTTGGAATACCTACGCATTACCGTCTCAAGTCAGAGATCGATCTTGAGATGTTTTTATTCATAAATTATATATCTATGAATCAAAACGGCATCTCAAAATCGATCTTAGATTTGAAAGCTATTTAAAAAATACGGGCCTAAGAGTAATTTAATTCATGTACCTAGTTTCATGCAAATAAGTTAACTGAAAATATGTTAACTCTTATCATGTAGCTTGGACAAATATTGGTTTTTGATATGTTAAAAAAAACTTAAATTCTAATTAGTACATTTAATAAAAAAAAAAAAATTAAAAAAAAAAATTACGGTAGAAAAAACATTCAAATAATTAAAGAAATTTTATTCTTCAGTCAATAATATTTAAACGAAAACTTGCAGGAAAATGAATAAATCATCTTAAACACCAACTTGACATACTTTGTGCTGTGTGAAATAAGACTATTAGTGGCACCTTCTTAGAAAGAAGTACCTTACTAAGGCTTCATTACCGATCGGCTTTATCCAATAAAATGATAACGTAGCCTCCTCGTCAGTAAACTTATAAAATAAATTTCTATTTAAATAAATATAAGTTTAACGAGATATTTTTATGATGAATTAATTATATTAATAACTATTTTTACCTATATAATTGTACGGAGAATTGTCAATCGTCAAAGCAGGATCATAGTCGTGATGGTCTCCGCGTCTAGCACTCAGCATCTCATAGTTTTTCGGAAGCTCCGGCGACTTCCACACACAGATATAATAAACTGAAAGTAGAATTGCCGCCAAAGACACTGACAAGAGATACCCAGAGACCGTCAGGATCCGGACCGCAGTGCTCGCGGGTTTCTCTCTGTAGAGATCTTGAGATGGCGTCGGCCCTGCCTCCACTGATCCACCGTCCCCCTCTGGAGCACTCCCCGACATCGCTACCGATTCATAATCTCACGGACTATCCTCCCCTGTACATGTGGCGCTCGAAGTCGAAACTAAACTAACGTGAAGACTAAGCATGTGGCGTTCCGCGGCTGGCCGAGCGAATGCCGTCCACCGCGCGCATTGCTCCCGCGCTAACCCGCTTAACCGCACACGTCACTGATTCACGGATGCTACAAGTCGTATTCAATTTTATAGCTCACTGAAGATGCTTCCATATACTAATCGTTCTGAAACCTCATTTAGCGGAAATACTAAAATATATATTTTTTTAAATTATATTTTTTAATTTATACCGGGCGTGAGAGATAACGTTTAGTTTTATTTTATTATGGAATAGACAATTAGTTTATAGTAATTTTAATTATTTTCGATGATGATAAACGATTTTACATTCGATAATAAGTTAACAATTGTTCCACATGGAATCCCACAATATTATAGGTCAGCTTCACGTTTTATTCCGCATGTAGCAGAATATGCAGCATAGGCGTTGCGTGTTGAGAGGCGTAACTCAACGCCAAGCATTTTGCCTTGGTGCCAGAGCCAGGAAATGAAAATATTAATAAATAATAATTAATTTCCACGAGTGGGGATCGAAGCTGTGCCTCCGCGCCACTACGGCCTCAGTACAATAATATATGCAAATTAAATTATGTACCTTTCCATACATATTCTGAGCCATATTACGTGACACACAATTTGATTATGAGATTTAATATTTCAGTTATACATACTTTGTATGGCATCAACTCACCTTACCTACTTGTGAATTAACTCAACTACCTACAAGTATCTGAATAAAGTGTTCGGTGCATGTTGCCTGGGCAGTGGGCTCTAGAGGATTATTAAAAATAGAAACTTTAAAAATAGATGAATATGGTACATAAGATACTTTTTCAATCATTCCACATCTTACAATACTTGTTTTAGATACATTCAACAAATTTATGACTTTTTTAAATAAATGCTATCACTAGATAGTGGAATCTTTTCTCACCTATCCATTAAAACGTTACATTTAAAATCATATAACATGATTTGGTCCAAAAAATTTGCTTTTTAGGGTTCCGTACTTTTTTTCAAAAAAAAGGAAACCTTATAAGGTTACTCTTTTGTCCGTCTGTCTGCCCAGACAGACATGATCTTCACGGATCTGGTCCACACGGATGACGGACAGACGTCCGTCTGTCAAGACCATTTTTCTACAGGTAGTATACTAGTTCAGGAAAACTGAAAATTATACAAGTATTTGTGGTTAAATCCTAAAAAATAATAGCCTTAAAAAAGAGATAAAAATTGATATTAAAGCCGCTAGTTCAAGTGAGGTATCAGATGAATCTAAGTGAGGTATCAGATGAATCTAATCTAAGCTTGAATTTCAGAAAAGCTTGAGACCTTAAAATTTTGTGCCGAACCCTCGGCGGGCTAGACGACACGCACTTGTCCGTTCTTTTTTATTTTTGTCTATCTGTTTATATTTTCTGAAAGACTTGACGGATTTGAATGAAATATAATGAATTAATAACCACAGTATAGCTAAACTATAAGAAATAATAAAATACCACTTTAGCAAAAGTTGTTAAGCGTGATGACCATTTTCTATTAACATATAAAAATTGAAGATCTAAGTAGATGATCCGACGATCAACCATAACAGACCAGATAAATTATAAGAAATCATAAAATGGTAATAGGCACTGAGCACCTAGTACGTACCTATGTAATTAATGTACCTCCCCCCTCTTTAAATCCGATCGGCCTTGCAAAATATACCTATCATATTTTTAAGTTATTACTATAATAAAAGGTATGAAAAAGTGTGTCATACACAAACATATATGTAAATTGGATTGATATGATATTATCATAATAAGCTTGCTCCTACAACAGCACACACAGCAGTCCCTATATGAATATGAACATGATTGATTAGACGAGTAAGTAGGTAACTGCTATTACGCTAAAGCATTGATATTGCTAGCACGGAGCACCAATCCAATTAAGTGTAATGGATGAATTCCCAAATGCACTAGACTGAACCCTTTGGAAGGGAGACATTTCGTAAATTTTGGATATTAATAAGCACTCGCCCAAATTAAATAATATTATTTATTAGATTTATTACATATCTTTTAACTTTGCCTCTATATAACCTAAACCGTTGACGAATCTTGATATATTTTTTTTAAATAAGGGTTTGAAATATTGCTCTCGCAAATGGAGCACAGACGCTTCCATCTGTGTAATATTGTTAAAAAAATCTCAATAGCTGTTGTGTTCAATAATTTGTTTTTTTGGTCTTTATAAGACAGGAATTGGCGAGTAATGAGCAGTAATCGGTGCCTCTTAGCATGTAAATATTAATACAAATAATGGACACATAACCCGAGGTATTAATTGGTATTGGTACAATATTGGGTGCCATAGGAGATATTGATACAATAACTATTTTGTTGTTTTTCGTTACTTATTGTCGTATTTTTTTCTGCACCTGTACAATATTGGCATTGACATAAAAGACAAGTACACTTACCAAGTATAATTTTAAAAAAGCAAAGACACTAAATTTTTGATAAAAACATAGTGTTAGTTTTATTTTTTGACAGAATAATTAAATAATAATAAATAAATAATTAAATTTTAGGCAAAATTTATTTAAAATAAAAATAAGTAGGTAACAACATTTTTAAATAATAGAAGGCTTTGAGATAAGCAAGAAACATTTCATAAAAAATAATATCTACTGTACTTTATTTAACCTGAATATAAAATCTATAATTAGTTATTAATAAGAAATATCTTAATTTATACAATTATGAAATGACAAATTGTTAATTATTTTTGTATTAGCTTCACACTATCTATAAATATAAGAAAGTAGACAATGGGAACCTATTTTTAAGACACTCTGTTGCCCAGTTTCTGTCAAATTTCCACAAATTGCATTTTGAGTAGCATCAAGTCAGACCCACGAGTAGGAATTGAATACACAAACTTAATAGTATATTAATTCCGATGTAAAAACAGCTTTTTTCTCAAAGTGGACTCAAATAATGGCACTTGGGCTCGTTTAAATTCTGTGCATATTGTTGAAACACAATCAGTTACTTCCGTAAAAATATTATATAAATCTTCATTATTTGCCTTTTTCCTAATTACATCACACAAACATTGTATGAATATTGAACCAACATCTATATCCCTAAAAGCTTCATATTCAGGTGCAGTAGCCCAATAAACTAAAAAATGGGTTTTTTTTAAGTATCGATCATATGAACTTGGTCCATCAGACACAATATTCAGATTTGCACCTGATTCTTGTTCACTCTGACAAGCTTGGATTATTAACACCTTTGGTATGTCATAGAGGTTATGAGATTCATCAGAGTCTAATAAATTTTGTATATCTTGCACTTTAATTTTGATAGAATCTGCCGCATAGACATGACCTTTGACTCCGTGAGATAGTATGCATAACATAAATATACTGTCTTCTGGTAGAATTTTATCCTGTATCACATATTTTAAAAATTGAAAAACTTCATTTCGACTCAAATTATGTTTACTTATAACTATAAAATTTTGTGCTTTCATTGTTTTTTCTAAAGCAATAACATCAAGGCTGGAACCTACACGATCAGATAGATCAACCTTGTATCCAAGTTGAATGCTCTCTTTTGTTGGATAAAAATTTTCTTCATTTATAATACAACATAGACCAACTCTATTTTTGTTCTTTATTGGGTAAGCATCACTTGGGAATTGAGTATCAGATTTTAAATTATGCAAAGTTTCTTCATCTTTTGGTTTATTTTTAAGAATATCAAATATTTGAGTAAAGTATTCTTTTCTTGGTCTTAGACTTTCAGGTTTGTTTAAATCTGATTTATATTTTTTAATTATTGTGTTACTTGAATTCGGTTGGGTATTTTTATTGTTATTATTTACTTCATGTTGTATTTCTCTAAGAGTTACTGCAAATTCTGTTAGTCCACTAAAGCTGTCTAATATTTCTGCTAGTTGCTCAATATTGTACTCACTTGTGTACGTTTTTTTATCTTTGTTATATTGACCCAATTTAATAAACTTTTTAGATATAAGGTCTAAAAAAATTACTTCAGCATTATCATGATTAGAAATATCAACTCGGAATGAAAATAAACTTTTTTTAAATTTTGACAAATTCTCAGCAGTCATACATTCACATAATCTGTACAGAACCTTCTTTATTGGATCCATATAAATATTCACATGTAAATTTTCAGGGAGGTAATGCTTTTTTATGTTAGCTACATTGAATCCTAATTTTCTTATGACACTATAAAGGCGACATACTGCAAGTGCTTCCAAAAATTCATACCTCCATGTTGATTGACGTTGAGCATATATTGCCCATTCATAAAGTAAATTCATATGATTTAGTTCAATATCTTTACACACTCGTCCATAAAAAATTAATCTTTGAAGCGCCGTATCTGAAGAATCGTACAGTAAAAATACTAAAGATATTATGTCGTCCGGATCGATATCTTCTTGAATTTTTCGTACCGTATCCACACTAATGTTGTTAATATTTTGAAATAAATTATCTTCACTATTACTTTCAGCGTCTGAGAGTAACATCTTGTTATGAGTCATATGACAATACAGAGTAGAACGCACAAATGAATCAGAAAGTCACAGGAGTACGCAAATAAGCACAGTCAAGAAATAAAAATATCCTAAAATGTTTAATTAGGAAATTAACTTTTCAGATTTTAGTACCTATGCCTACTTAAACTTATATCAATTGTCAATTCAATTGTGATCGTGAATGTATAATGACAACAAGTTCGTTCGAAATGTCCATCACAACTAGAAACCATATACTAAAAGTAGACTTTAAACCTCATTATTGTCAAGTTTACTATATTTTAAAAATAATTATTGGTCATATATAAGTACACAATATATTTGAATTTTTTTTATACAAATTTTAAATTGACACAGTATAATAAAATTGTATTTAGCTAGTAATTTATTGAATCTTTTTTGTTATGACTGTTCTGAACAAAACTTCTCATTCGGGATTTCTGTATTGGGGCATCCCCCTCTGTCTTAGAAAAAGTTGACTTGTCTTTTGAATAGCAATTATATTATATTAAATTATATTTTTAACCAGAGGCTCTCAATTTTTTCTTGATCAAGATCAACTTTTATATCATTCTTGTTAGCAGGGACCACTATGGTAGAAATTCCTAACGTACGAACGAAACGCTTTGAGGCTACATTCTTTATCCGCACTGCGAGAGATTGGAACTCACTGCCGGCATCTGTATTTCCTGTGACATACAAAATGGACTTCAAAAACAGAGTCAACAGGTAATTACTAGGCAAGCATGCGCTCAAACGCAAGCTTATTCAATATAAAAAATAACTAGGTATAATTAATAAGTCAATAAGAAATTATCGCTAAATTTAAAATCATTTGCGGACCGTTATTTGCTCGGGACCACTAGCAGGGAATTATTGTTATAAATAGTGTATAAATGGGGTTGAAATAATAATTATCACGATTTATCAAAGATTGGAAAATATTAGTACATATTATTAGTGTAGAAAGAAATAGTTTCATTATAGTTTATTATATTTTTTTGTCATCATTTTCAAAGTTTTATTTCTCAAAGTATTTTTAAATTGACATTATTGACGAGATTACCGCTTTATTTTTATTTATTAGCGACATAAAATTGGCTAAGGCTTAATGCGTGTCAGTTAATAACAATTAATTAAAAAACGTAGAAATCGTGAAATGGAAAGACGCGTTAGAGTCAAAAAACTTAATAACTGTCAAACTTATGTGTCACAGTTGGTTATCAGTTAGACAGTTCATCTCTAGTATATGTATATTTATTATCTATGGTTATCAGTGCACTCAAGTCTCAATGTCAATTTGAATTTTGATGTCACTTTAAAAATGTACGCCGCACGGGGTTGTTGTTTGTAATTTCCATGTACATTTTAAGCTTATTACCTTATAATTAGTGTGGTGATAAGTATTATCGTTATTCAAAGTTTATGAATAAGTGACTATATTTAATTTTTTTACGTGCAAAAGTAAACTAACAGGGATTTATCTCTTCGGATCATTTTATTAATTTAATAATAAAGATTTTGTATTATAAATAAACTGTTTTACAAATAATGGCTGTATCTATACATAATAAAGTCGTGTGTGGTCCCGAAGAGATGCCCATACCTGCGCACTTGTCCTACGGTCAATTTCTGTTTGATAAGTTTAAAATTGGAGGTGACCAAATAGCACAAGTTAGTTATTGTTGTGTATTTTATAATATTATTCTGTCTTGTTAAGTCAATATATAGTTTTTTTGTGATTTTTATAATGTTTCTCACAATCAAGATCCTCAATGAACCCCTATGAAAGCCATTTTATTTTTTTCTACACTTAAAATGCTTTGCCACACTAAGTATACAAACATATTTTAAAAAATATATCCTCTTGGGAACTTTGTGAATCCTCCAACCACTAAGCTGCACATTGTTATCAATCTGTGTTGAAATTCTTATATGCTTTTGGCTATTTTACATTTTATAAATTGTCTGTCCCATATTTGTAAAATATTTTAATAAAATTGTTTCTACAGATTTGTGGTGAAACTGGAAACTCTGTTACTTATAGGACAATTTTACAGAAAAGTGTTAATTTGGCTGTATCTCTACAAGAGCTAGGTTTAAAGAAAGGTGATGTAGTTTCACTAAGTAGTGAAAATAGATTTGAATTTACAGTTGCATCATTAGCTGTTATATACTGTGGTGGAATTTTATCAACCCTCAATGTTACATATTCACCTGGTATGATTTATATTTAATTTATATTATTGTACTTCTTTCTCATGTACCAACAAAAAATAAAACATTTTTTATTTATTTTTAGAGGAAATAATACATATATTTCATATAACCAAACCAAAATTTATTATAAGTTCCCCGATTACTGCACAAAATGTGTATGACTGTAGTAAAGATTTGCCATATGTCAAGAAAATTATTTTATTTGGGGATTATGATGTAGTACCAGGATTATTATATAATGAACTCATAAAGAAAAATGTGGACATAGACAGCTTTACTTTAGTGGATGTTAATGGAGTTGATGATATTGTGGCTGTTATGTGTTCATCAGGTACTACTGGATTACCGAAAGGAGTGATGCTCACACATGTAAATTTTCTAACATTATCTGCTCATATGAAGTAAGTTTGAACTGTTGTATTATTTTTTTTATTTTCACTATTTTTTAGTTGATAATATTATGCAATAGAAACATAATAAAAAATAAATAAAATATTTCTGTTTAATTATGAAACAGGTATTAATTGCTCGTGACATTAATCCTGGCTATTACCAGGGTCTGCCTTCCTACTTAACCTACTCCACTTTGCACAGTCTTTTGCATCCTCGATGGTTAGACCATTGGCTCTCATGTCCTGCATCACGACATCCAACCAGCACTTCCTTGGGCGTCCGGGAGGTCTCACTCCAACTCTAGCTATATCAGACACTTGCATCTGACATAGTTCTTAGGACGGCACGTAACTTGGCCAAATATTTGTATTTTATTGTAATTATCTTTATTTAATCTTTATTTGTAAGACATTCCATTCTTAATAATGATGATAAGAAAATGATAATTTATTATGCTAGGACTCACATCTCCACTCTGTTTCTATGCTAACTTTTTTAAAATATATTTGTTTTATTTTCTGGTTCTCTGGTAAATGCTTATTACAAATAAGAAGGTAAAACTGAACTAGGAAAATGATATTTTTTCCTTCAAACAGGTAAATGTTTACAAAAAAAATAATACAATTTGTAAAACCAATGTTTGTAAACCATATTCTCCAAGATACAAAACTCTGCATACGAAATTCTACAGTAATATATTATTTATTAAAGATTTGTATATAAAATGTTTCTTGTACCTCATTGATATAATTGATCTATGATTTTTGAAAGAAATTTTGTTATTATCTCTACATTGAGAGATTTAGATAATTTTACTACTGTACTATTGTACATATTAAAGTGCATATACACTGAAATTATTACAATTTAATAGTTTTTTTTTTCATTACAGATACTATTTAGAAACCTCGCAACAAAGGAAAAAACATAAAGTGATAAATGGGCTGTCACTGATTCCTTGGTTCCATGCATATGGTTTTATATCAAAACTGGCTATTATGTGTTTAAACATACAAGTTGTTTTTTTAGTGCGGTTTGAGGAAAAACAATTCCTTGAAACTATTCAAAACTATAAGGTAAAATAAATATTGAAAGATACCTAAGTTAATTGAGGCTGGCACGTTAACAATCGTTTATGTTTAATCGATTGTTAATGTGACAGTTGTAGGTTCGATTGTTACTTGGACAAATGAATTATTTTCATTTCCCTGTCAAACTCAAATAATTTTATTCAAAATAAGAAGTTACAAGCTTTATTTTTTTAACATCAAATTATTCATCACCAATAAGAAGACAACACAAGAGAAAGCGCGGTGGTGAGTTTCGTCCCTCAACACGCAATGTCTTAACAATTGACTTGAATATTTTTACACTACTTTCCCTCTCGTCTGAAGAAAAAACAAACGTCAGTAGAGACATTTGCCTTATGAAGTAAAAATTTACTTATTTATAACTTCAAAATTATTATGATTTCTTATTTATGATTTCAAAATGATGGATGTACGAGGCTTAAATGGGGTGGTATGCTCGTTTTTTTTATTTTCATTAGAGAACAAGTCAAACCACGGTGCTAAGTTCTATCACTCAATCCGCAAAGTCTCACCACACTAAGCTCTAGTCAAAATAAAGCAACGTCAGTAGCGAAATTAGTTTTTTTTTTAATAAAAATATACTTACTTTTAGATTAATATGACAACGATAGTGCCGCCCCTCGCAGTATTTCTGGCCAAACATCCGTTAGTCGACCAGTACGACCTAAGATCTTTAAATGAAGTATGGTGTGGGGCTGCACCTCTGTCTAGAGAAATTCAAAGTGCTGTTTCCAAAAGGTAAGGCTTCATTTTGTTCTAATAGTATGGTATAGATTGGATCGCTTTGTCTTGTTACCAGAACAAAGAAATAATATAAAAATTTTCTCAATTCCAAATCGAACCCACAACAATCGCGTTTATAGTAAGCACTGCCCCATATTCCTTTTTGTCATTCGTTTAACTTACGTAACTGCTTATAAATCTTGGAACTAAATAACAACATTTGTGCTAAATGTAATTATGAAGTCTATAAATAACTCGCAATGATGATAATTATAATTTATATACATACATATAAAATAAAATTATATTATATTTTTTTAATAAATCATTAAATGCTGTTTTTAATGCACTGAGTAATTTTGTATCTAGTAAAGCAATTTTAATGTTTAAAAAGTTATATTGTAGTATTAACACTAAAATAATAAACTCAAAAACAAACAACAACTCAAAAATAATACTGGCCTTATAGTGTTTCTATGTTCCAAATATAAGGTTCTTTTTATAGTAGGAACTTCGATAATGACTTGTTTGTCTGTCTGTTGATTTATATGAGTATGTTTAAGATGTCCTCGCTCCCTATCGCATAATTATTCTACAATTTACGCATATTTGTATAAAATCTTTAAACACAGCACATCTCATCTCATTGTGATATTCTAATGATGATATCATACATGTTTTCCACTTTGAAAGTCAAAATTGTAATTAAATATTAAACGGTTTATAGTTTCCTTCACTTAAAGTCTGCATTTTTTACTTTTTTTATATCAATTAATTACAGTGTAGCGTCAATTAATTTCACAACAAATTCACTGAGGCGTCAGAATCACTTTAGTTGATAAAGTTTGCTTTTCACTAACCACATAATATACTATACATATAAAGGACTATATTTACGCAATATTTTATTGGATTTTGATATTAATTACGATTCGTAATGATAATAATATTTGTTTGTACGTGTACCTATATATATTTTTTAGCTTCCCGCATATAGCATAGTAAGCAGAGAGAATCTTGTGTTAAGACTCGCTGTTCCTCACTTTACGCCGAATTTTTCAGGCATTACGTATTGAGTGGCAGAACTCAACGTTGAGCCAGAGCAAACAAATTAAAATAATAATTAAAATAATTCCTTCCCCTGAATGGGGATCAAACCCACAATCAGTCGGTTTTACAGTCACACTTTGTGCCCCTGCGCACTATGGGAAATCGAGGTCTGTATCAGATCAAAAATCGATAACTTTTTTATTTGTT
>FAPJ01000454.1:85-13427 GCA_001485985.1 Heliconius ethilla aerotome | reverse complement strand
ACACTTTTCTTATTTAATACTTGTACCAAATCAAATAAGCTTCACTCTGTATTCCGCACACAGCAGGTTAGGCAGTATTAGCAGTCATATATATAAAATTAAACATATTATTTCCACGAGTGGGGATTGAACTCCCAACTAGCCTGTAATTAAAACATTTAATGTTTAAAATACATCTTTCCATAAAAATCATTTTCCTTTTACAATAATAGCGCGCAATAGTCCCTCCATTACGTGTTTATGAGATAGCAGTTACATAGCAAACAGTTAATACAATTACAATTATATTACATACATACCAGAGACTGTCCGTTTTTATATCTGATAACGTTCTTATTTAATTAAGAGCCATTCTTGTTTGAATGAGATAAGAGAGTGTAATTTATAGAGGCTAGTAAAGCCTTTCATTTTATGACAATTTAAGGTTGACAGATGTTCGTCACTAGGTGCCTTGCACATTTAAAATATTGCTTTTCTTTTTTAGTCTACAGTTTCACGCTGTATCCCGCATACAGTTGCTGAGGGAGCCTAAGTGGTAAGACACTCCGCGAATTTTGAAGGCACTGCGTGTTGTGGCGGATCTCAACGCCGCAAATATAACAATTATAATAAATATTATTTTATTATAATTGCGTATTCATTATTATTGATTTCGTCTATATGTACAATGTTTGGTTGAACGCCCTAATCTCAGGAACTAATGGCTCGAATTGAAAAATGTCTTTTGTGTTAGATAGTCCATTTATCGAGGAACGCTATACGTTATATAGGAATTTCAAGAAAACCTCCAAACTAAAAATAGTGATTTCCTACACTACTAGTCTACCCGCATACAATATCTCAAATACCTAAGTAGGTAGTGTACTACCTAGGTACTATAATATAATTGTCGCCCAGATTTGACAAATTCTCAGTAGGTACCTCGCTAAAAATTTAAATGATAGTAAAAAGAAAATAAAAGTTAGATAAAAAAGATAGAAGAAATTAGTTGATTAATTTGCTAAAATCATTATTCAATGTATCATCAGCCTAAAGTTAGTTAACATCGCCGGTAAACCTAATAAAAGTCACTGCTAAAATCATACATGATAACTGCAATAAAACAATTTACCGTACAATCTCCATTATAAAACAATACATGCTTCTATACCAACATTCTCATTATATTGTTATAATTTAATGTCACTTGAAATTTAGTTTATGTAAATCTTTCTAGTGTCTTTATGTAATTACATTTCTTATTATTTAATTCTGGGCGATAAAAGGTTCTCTGATAATACTTTAAGAATATTGAAATATCTTTTGTATATAACCCAAAAAAATTAATAAATAATATATATATGTATAGATTGACACTTGTACAAAAATAGTTTTTATTCTAAAATGTAAAAAATAATTTTATAATAGAATATCATGACAAATATTTTTTAAGTTAAGATACAAAACCGATAAGACTAAAAACAGTAAGATAAAATTCAAGTTTTTTTTTTCTTGCAGAAAGTTTAATTTGTACTGATGGGGATCGAATCCACAATCTTTACCTTTACAGTCACACCCTTGGGCCCCTACGACGGATGGTATTAATTTTCACATATTTAAGTGTAGAATCTATAGATTTGTATGTATTTTCTTATAAATAAAAACCAGAAATTTTATAAATAACAATAATCAAATTACTTTTATGTTAATTAACATTTAAAAATATAAAAAATATTTCTCATTCATATTAAAATAATTCTTATTATTAATAAATAAATAGATTACTTCAGTAATTACCAAACGTATGCATATCGCATAGAAAAATGATATTTGCGTAATAAAATTTATGCGATTCATTGTACGGAAATCGTAGGCCTGTTCCGTTAATGGTTTGTGGAAAAAATGCAATAAAACGGGGCCCCATGGTCAGCACCATTAGCAGTGGATCGTGAATCTCCTATAAAAGTGAATAATAATTATTCATGGGATTTTTTCTTTTACCATGACATTTTCTGGTGTTGCCATTTATCAATACAGTAATCTGCAACAGCTATTCATAACTAGAACAATGTTTAAACAAAAACTGTAGAGCGGCGTCGTCATTTAACTTTTCGAATACATTTCTAAGCAAATAACAGATGTTCTACCTGACATATCTTGTTGTTTTATGATATGGATATTTATTTATGATTTATTTGTTAAAGTTCAAATGAAATTTATTATATATACGATACGATAAGAAATAATAATGGAACAAATGTACCTGACATTTGTTCGTGGGCTATTGTTGTTAATGATGCAATATGGCAATGTTTGCGATCATCTTGACAACTACATTAAAATATGAAATCTTTATTTGTACTACACTTATAAACATTCGCTTTGGCTACCGGTATAATATTTACTGTCGAGTATTGAAGGCAAAAGTTGCTATCGTGGCCCTCTATATATGGAAAGTCATATAAAATAAATTAAATAAATTATGAACAAACTTAAACTATATATAAATAAATAAACTGAATATTTATATGTATAGATAAATCTATTCTACTAACATCGCTATTCTCTCCCCTAAGGTGAAAGGTCGCGTGGTGCACACGACGGTCAGCGGCGAATGGTACCAACTGGAACCCATCACATTAAGTACAAAAAAATTTTTTTACTATTCCTTAATTCGTTCCTTTTTGTTAATTAAATATATAATTAATTCCATCGTTAAAAAATATTTATATTAATTATCCACATAAAAAAATCAAAAAATATTTTAGTAGTTGCAGTTAATAATATTTTTGCTATAATTTCAATAAATATTACTAAAACGTAATACAAAACTTTGTATTAGTCAGTAGGTGCATATATATCAAAAGCTATAGATAAATAAACAATACCTAATAACAATATGAAAATAATGATATTTTAATATAAAACATAAATGCTATTTTCTTATAGAAATTGTTATTGCAAAAGGCTGTTAAGTTAGGCTGCCCGTCCATCACAAACGTCGAGTCGAACCGTCCGCAGTCTAACTTATTTAGAATCCAATCAAACCCTTAATCTAATAATTTAATTTGCCTCAGCTACAATCAAAGTTCCGGTTCTTCTAAGAAATCAATAACGATTTTGTTGCTTCAGCTCAAATATGGATTTTATATTTTACGTAAGTACCCAATATTGATTAATATGATGGACAGAGGGAACCTAGGAACCAAATGTTAAGACACTCCGTCCCCATTAAGAGAGAAATATCTATTTGTATATTTTAGCCCTTATTAATAAAAATATATTTTATGTTTAATCAAGTTAACTATAACTATTTTATTTAAAAAGTTGATTTCAATTTCTAATTTCCTATAAAATTTTTAAATAACTTCATTTACTTTCTTACTAATGTGGTCGTTGACCCCCTTTATTTAATTGGCGATGTCAACGCACGGATATCAAAATGCTTGTAAATATACAATTTACAAGTTCTCATATTGATTCTAAGACAGGTTTTCAAAACTCGTCACACTATCGCTTGAACGACAAACAATTGGTGACCAGCCATCCTTCCACTTATTTACATGCCTATCAGAGAACAAGTGGCCCATTGTCGTTTTAAACTGCTTGTATAGTAAAACTACCGGAAAACCTAATCAGAAATAACTTAAAATGAACTATATGCTCACGGCGTAAAATTCAAATTTGATGATCACCTTTTTGGAGAAAACTATAGGAAAAAAATATTGGTTGATTCTTTAATATGTAACTTCGGAACCTTAAGTTAAGGTGTATATTAGCTTGTGGAAGTAAGGTGGTTAGCTACAACGAAGCCTATATATACGCCCGCACGTCCTCTTTAGATAAGATAAAGGCCACGTGAAAATAAAAGCGACACCAATGCACTAATGATACTGATACTGGCACGGTCGCGGACCAGTAATTAATTTCTTGATAAACCTTCCAACTTATTCTATACTTGAAATAATTTCTTGAAAATTTATCATAATAGCCCAATAGATATTTAAATATTTATTTAAATTTAAGCTATTTACGTATTCCTAGTTGTATGACAGGTTTTTTTAAAATAAATTTTCAATCCTTACTTCATAATACATTTTCGTTCAACCTCTATCAAAATGGATTCAACAAGTTACAGCCATGCATAGGCATCAGAATGAGGGTTCAAAAAGTTTAAAAATAATTTCCCTTTTTTTTAGTTTTTGACATGGCGTAAACACTGGTGTATTTTTTATTATTTTTTTTATTATATTTAACGACTGTTATACCCTAGAATATAAATGCATAAAAATTTTAAATATAAAATTTCGCTAAATCTAACGCTTTATTCTTGGGAATTTTTTCCCATACGATAGATGCATATAAGGTGGATATGGCACGATTATCCTAGATCCGATATCGTCTTCCTATATGTTAACCCCTGCTCTGAGAACGGGACAGCAAAGGCCATGGTCGCGAGATTACGTAATGACGCCTTATTTCGTGGATATATCCACTGAAGGTTTTTAGTGAAGTACTGTTATGATATCGACATGAGATGCTAAAACAAGTGAATCACTGCGTTGAGTTTCGCCAGTATGCAATGCCTCAAAAGTTCGGCGGAAAGTTTTCAACGGAGTGACACCAACTAGCTAGGCTGCTCTATGCGGAGGTTTTGAGATTTTTTTTTTTTTCGATATTTGCACTAAATTGTCTTGGTGAAAAGAAAAAGAAGTGTGACAATGTAAGCTTGTATTACCTTAAATAACTTTACGAATATATTTTAACCCGAATATCATCAAAAGAATTCAGGAATAGTCCAACTACATAAAAATAGTATTACTTCAATAAATTACCTAAATAAATGACGAAAAATCTTTATTTCATCGAATCGAAATATTAATAACAGTTTCAACTAGACCATCCCTACAAACTCATGTTATTTCCATAGCTAATTGCAAATTGGTTTGCGCTGTCAACGCTGCGCGCTAATGTGTCATATTATAACATCATCACGTAAATATAAAATATATATCCTATTACAAAGAAATAGAGTATATTTTAGCTTAAATCCACTATTATCTACTAGATGAATAAGAAATAAGAACGTATGTAAAGATTATTTTAAAATATACATATTTTAAAGAGAGGTCCACTAAGATCGTGATAGTTTGATCTCAGAGTTATTATGTATATTAACGTAAAAACGTGACCATTACAGAGTGTTTTCCTTGTAAAGTTATTTAACTGTTATTACCAACATTATTAACTATGGAAATTTTTTGAAATTTATGTCCCTTAATTTTTTTTTAAACGAAAAATTTTTAGTTAAAATATTTGTTTACAGCCTTTTTAAGTTAAAAAGATTATTTTAAAGTTCATTAATAATTATAAGTTCTAGAAACATGATTTTAGTTATGTAAAAAAATCTTATTAATTTTATACACAAGTAGAAATTGATCATTGATATTAAAGTATATATAAAATGGTATATTGTAGTCTTTACCCTAAACATCCTAGAAATTACAAGATCGCTCAAATTACAAGCATCGGGTTTTGAGTAGCGGAACTCAAAACTGTACCTACTTTATCTCACCAAAGCTGAGAAATGAAAATAATTATTACCCTCGAATGGAAACCTATGCGTGTCACGTATAGGAATTTAGCGCATGTCAATCTCGCAGAGCTCCCTTTGGCGGTAGAGTGGTAGGAAGGAATACAAAGAAACCGCCGACAGATTCATCATATTTGGATCTAAGAAATTTAACACTATTATTCTTTTGCGATATGGCCAAATTTAATACCATTATTTGGTTAAAAATTCTCCACACTAGGGTTACCATGTGAACGCAAACCGAGGATTCTTCTTCAATTTTAGTATCAATTTGTTTACTATGTTCTAGACATTGTAAATAGTAATTTAATTTAATGTTTTCTTTAATTGATATTTACAAAATATAATGTTGTAATAAATATGAAAATAATCTCCTTCGATTTCTAATTAAAAAAAACATGTTTTAAATAGTGATAATTATAAGTCGCAAATTATGATAAAATGAGTAGCTGTAGAAAAAATATGGTATTAAACTGATAATTATGTAAAAAGACTGTTATTATTTTATTTAAACATTGAATTAAAATATATATATATATTATTTAAACATTGAAATGTTATAAGAATTGAGAGACTCCCTACAATAAGGTACTGTCCGGTGAGTAAACACGGGTGCCTTTAGAGCCAAAATTCTTCGCGGTTCGTTTGACATTTTCAAAAGGCTTACCCAAACATAAAATACAAATATCTCAGAATAAATAAATATTGAAATTTCAACTTTATATTTAAATCAATAGGATCGCCTTCTTATATTGTTATCGACTATTCTATTGGTAGATTTTCAATAAAATATAATCGTGTTAAAACCACACAGTAGCAAAAATATAGTCAGTGTATTTTTTTTCTCTAAAAATATACCAAATTATATTTTTTTCTCCAATGTGTATTTTAAAATTTTAGATAAGCTTTCGATAAAATTGTTTAGTTAAATTTTAGTTGGTCAAATATAAAATATAGGTTTTTATATAAATATTAATAATTTCATAGTCAATATATTTTACAAATACGTCTTTTACATTGCAATAATATACAGCTGAGTATACACCATTGTTGCTTTAATAACTGTAATAAATAAATTGTAAGGTTACGAATAGAAATATTAATAAAAAAATCATCTTTACCAGTTTTGTTTTAGGAATAAGTTTGTAATAAATTTGTCTCTATGTGAACTTTTTCAAATTATATGATTTTTATTATCGTCACACTTTATTAAGATTGAATGATTTATTTCATTTCTTCGACTGGGAATCGAACCCACAAACTGTCACGCTTACGGTCACACGCTTGTGTCCTTGCACCACGACCAGCTTCAACTAGCTGCAACTATCTTCAAGTTTCTGAATTTGGAAAAGATAAAATATAACAAATAAGAAATCATTCAAAAAGGCACTCGAACCGACTACCCATTAAGCCGACACCGTTCACACGTCTCAATGGAGATTAACATTGATTTACAAGACTTACAACAATTGCATTTTACATAAAAGCATGAAGAATTGAACAAGAGCTAGGAAACTTGTACAAAAGTGTTTAAAAACCAAAAAATCACGAATCATTACTTTCAAATATAGAGAGATTAGCAAAAAGCAAAAAAAAAATTGACGTTGGTGGTCTTGATTTTATAGCGTGAAATAACGCACCTATGTGTTCTATATAATAATGGGGGTACCATTTCTGTGGGCAGCATAATGGTCCACTGGGTGGTCGGATATAGCAAAGCCGTGGATTAAGGCATATCGACACGTGTGCTGTACGCCCTCGAGTGGCTTTAGCGTTTGGTAGAGTCTATTACATACGCTTACAAATTGTTTGGTTCGTATTAGCTTAGTTTTAGTTATCTTTTCCAATGTAACATAGCGTTATGATTGTGGGTTCATTTTCTACTCATAGATATTTTTGCAATGAAACCGAGAAAACTCATATGTGTTACAAATAATACATATTTGTATTTTGTTAGTCTAAGAGCAGTTTATAATTCTTCTTTATGAATGAAAAATACTTCCAGTTGACATCGCGAATTGCAACATATGAATTGAAAGAAAGAAGAAAGTTATATTCTCATAATTTTTAACACATATAGATGCATATATGCATATTTTTGTCGATTTACCTTATTTTACAACAAAATAGTCAAAACTTTATCTATTGCAAAATGCACAAAAATTCCAAAAACATTACATCCAAAATCAAACACACACAAATAAATCACATTGACCATTATCATATTAAGACAATGTCTCAGAAAAAAAAGACATAAGTCATAACAGAATTAATGATAGCACGTCACAGTAATGTCTCGCTACTCGCCCGTGAAGCAATGCGTATTAATGATGCTGCCCGATGCCGATTAGAGACCATCTGCTAGGATATTTCTTCTAGAAACTAATCTAATTGCAATTGCTTATTGATATTTTGTTTGCAAAATTGAAGGGATCTGGAAACGTCGTTTATGTATATTTTCTATTTGGGCAGTATCTACACTTTAAAACTATTATAAAAAATCAGATTTAGAATAGAGGAAAACTTAAATAAAGAAAAAACAACGTATTATAATTGAATTGAACCTCAATCCAGCACAATTAAATTCAAGGAAAGTTACTGTTAATTATGCTTTTTTATATTTTTCCTGTAAAATTTGTATATTTGCAACACTTAAATTCAAATTTCTTTTTTGACATTAAGAAGAATTTTATATTAAAACAAGATTAAAACATAAAAATTGTTTTTTGTCACCATTCAATGATTCTATACACACGAGGCCAGTCATGGCGCAGGGGCACAATTGTGTGACAATAAACACGGCAGGTAGTGCGTTCGATTCCCATTTGAACAAATAAAATATTTTATTTATCTTCGCTCTGCTAACGCCGAAAATGCATCATTGGGTTCCGGCGCTCAACACCTATACTTAGGCGGAAAGAGACGAACGGAAATGTTTTAATAGGACCGGAGTGCCTTAACACTAAGGGCCAACATTTCCTTTACCTACCTGGTTATCTTTATGGATGAAGAAAAAGATTTTCGTAGTTATAAAATAATGACAAACTTGCATCTACCACAATTAGAACTAGCATATAAAAGGATATAAATATATTTATATATAACAGTATAAGCAAACAGAAACTTAATTTGCAAATGAAACTAATGAAGCAGGTTAGATTTTGTCATTCCATCTCAAGACTTGTGGGTAGAATATCAAAATGATTAATTGTCATTTCATTTACAAATTACAGTACAGTACAGTGGCCCGCTCCTAAAGGTTAATGCTGTAGGTATAGGTAATAAATAGTAATGCGTTATAAACATAGAAATTATATAGGGTCTAGACGTATTGTCTTAAATTTACTCATTATTTATTATATGGTATTTTCACATAGGCTGTTGCTTTAGAGTAGTATATTTTCTTTTGTTGACTCTATCTTTCATATCTCTAACTCTATCAATATGAGGATGAGGTAAAATAGGATAGCCCTGCAGAACGATGACTTCAAAAAAAAGTGCGTCCTTAAAATTAGCTTTACGCTTTATCCTGCACACAGTAGGGTAAAAAGAGGGAAACTAGTGCTAAGACACTCCGTTTCTTATTTTTTCCAAGTACTGGAGACATTTCGTATTGAATGGCGGAACTTAACGCCACACTGCCTCGATACCAGAACAAAAAAAAAATATTAAATATTTCAATTGCTCAACCTGTCGCGATGCTCTTTTATTCTTTATCTTCAATATTTAAAAGTTAAAATCTAAACATCTAAATACTTCAATATTTAAAAACAAACCTGCTACCTACTATATGAAAACAGCCCAATATCAATGAAGGCGTTTACTACAGTTACTCTACAGTACAAATGTGTCCGCATTCGTACAAGCCTAGTCCGTCCCGTCTCGCTCGCCCTGTGCTAGATGCCAACCTAAATTATGTACTAGAGACCTCTTATTTCATTATAGTAAACTAATTATCATAGAAATTATGTATATAATTAGTGGTTTAAGTTTAGATAATTTAACGTCTGTCTGTCTAATGTTGATTGTAGATTCGATTTATGTAATTGTATACAAATGAAGTAGGTACCTTTATTTTTTTTATTTGTAGATATATAATTGTACATATATAAAATAGCTTAAGTCATATAGTGGAAGTAAAAAATTGTCTGATACACGAACATTTTCTAGATCTGTCTAGATTTACTCATTTATTATTTTAGCTATAGAAAATTATAAAATAATATTTTTAAAATGGACTAAAAAGTATCGTTTTTAGTTATTAGTAAGTGCATTATTTGCACTTTGGTTTTTTTCGAATGGTAAGTATTGACATGGGAGTCTGTTAACATTAAGTTCCTATTAGGATACTTCTGTTCCCCAGTTCGAATTGTGGAGACATTAGGCTAAAAGTGAAGTTGAAAAAATTATAATAATATACTTAAACAAATATTTTTTTAAATATATTCAACGAATAAGTATATGAAAATGACGACACTGTCGAGGACATGAACATCATATTTCTGTGATGTTGTAAGAATTACCGCAAGCTAATGGCGTCCATCCTTACTTGTGATATAAAACTTAGGTTGTCTTTACATTACATAAGGATAAATTTCATAAATACCTACATTTTTTATACTTTTACCCTATTATGTATCTATTATAGTATTATGTATCTATTAATCTTTTAATATATCTTTCATATTTTACGGGATTTTTTGTTGTAAAAAACTAAATACAAAAATATATTTGTAAACCACAAATCAATCTTAAATATTGAAATATATTTGAATAAAATTGTACCACAAATATAATTATTATAAAATTTTATATTTATATACTGTGTCCTACATACAACCAATATATTAATAGCATATTATTAGTAATAGTGCCTCAAAGAAAAAATATCTTTTTCGTCTCGCCTAGAAATTTCCTAAGCGTATTAAAATCTTATATCTAATATTTCTATCAATAAAAGTAGAAGGAAGACACTACAGACACCAACATGTAACTTTCGATAAACCTTCCATCTTAAAAGAAGAAAGTCAAGTTTATAATTAACACAAGTGCATCATCAGCCTAAAAGGTGGTCGTGCTCGGACAGAGCAAATTGAAATTAAAACTGAACTGAGTGAGACAACGATTACGGCGAAATTGTTCTTTTGCAACGGACCGCGTCTTAATAGTTTCCCTCTGGCTGGATATTAGCATAAACCCTTCTTGGCACAGCTACTTTATATTGCTAACTAATTGTATTTCATTTAATTGAATTTTTATGAAAGTTATATTATGTTATATATTTTAATGGTATAAGGATAGAAAACGATAAAAAAAACAAATCAAAACCAACGGAATTGCCGACTATTGCTCAGCTGAGTGGCAGAACTCAATCTTGAACTGTCTACCGAAGTGGTGAATGGAAATAAGTCATTTGCCCGACTGGGAATCGAATTCACCATCATCATGTCTAGTCAGACACTTCACCTAAACAATGTATCCCAATACATTTATTTTTTGTTCGTCTGCTTCACGCTGTGTCCCACACATTGTGAACACAGCGTGTGCTGCGTGCGTGTGTACACAGCGTGAAGAGTGTTAGGACACTCTATTGACACACTTCCTGCTGTTTTTCAGACACACGCGTTTTGAGTGGTGGTACTGAACCCCATGCTTTGCCTCACTACCAGAGTTCATTTCCTCGAGTCGGAATCGAACTCAGATCATGTTGTGTTTATAGACGACGTTTGTGCCTCTGCGCCTGCACCACGACTGGCCTTAATACAGTTTATCATGAATCAATTTAATTTCTTTCCTAATTTACATTAGATTGGAACGAATAAAATATTTTGTTTATTATTATAAACTATTCTGAAGACAATAAATAATATCTATGCTGTGCACACTTAAATAATTAGGTGGAAAAAAAGCCCATATAGCCAGTATAGCCTTCGAGCCTTGAAGGTTCAAGCTGACACATCCATTCTTCATCATTGCTTTAATATATCTAGCAACTTCTAAAGAACATAATTAGTCCACATGACCACATTTCTCATTTCAAATGTAACATTGAGAAAACAAGAGACAGATTTGAAATGCAAACACCGCTATCGCTCCACATCGGACTGTGGAAGATAGCGATGGTATTTAATTAAGGATAGGGTGACCGCGTCGAGGACGTCTTGCTATTAGTATAGTATTAAGAACATTAGTAAATTCTTTTAAATGTACAGCTAAACTATTTTTTTTAATTGTGCACTCTCTAAATATGGAAAAGGCAGAAGGAAACTGGGAAACTAGTGTTAAGACACTGCACTCAAATTAAGACACTTCCGTTCCCAATTTTCCGTCGAATTCTCCAGGTATTACGCATTGAGTACTGTTAACTAACACAAATTGTTAAGAAATCTATAAATATATATTAATTTATGTAACACTGCAATCCCGCGAACGAAAATCGAACCCATTCTCAATAAGATATACTTAAATTCATATTTAATTCGTGAAAGTAAACATTTTTTATGAACAATGAAATCAAACACACACTGAAAACTTAAGAGAAAATATTTAAAAACATCTATTTATTAATTGATTTATCAATTAAAACGTAAAAAAACATCAAAATAATTAGGTAATTAGTACATTTCACCAATGTTTATTTAATTTTTCAGTACACGAACAACCACAAGGTTCTTTTAATTATTCAGCACCACCAAGGCTTACGTTTCCGCTCCGCCTATCACCGACATCCTATACTCGGTATTTTCCAGGGCTATAATACCTGAACAAATATTATACGTCGCTGTCACCTTTGGACCACACACAATCATAGAAAGCCTTATTGTTTATTGGTATGATTACATGTAATGTGCAACTAATTGTTTTATAATATATAAGGTTTTGTTCTTATTTATAATTTGTATTTACAGTACTGTATGTTCTAATATTTGTCTTTTGAATTTTCATAAGAATTGTTGATATAAAATATTCGAGAACCAGAAAGAGAGGGAGAAAAGTGTTTCATTTTCTAAAAGGAAATTTTTAGTAAAAGATACTTTGTATATATATAATAAATATGGCTGTAAAGTCATCGAAGTCCGAGTCTTCAGTGCAAGGATGCGTTGTATGACATTTACTAGTTGATGGTCAAAATTGTAATTTTTACAAAGGACCTTATTTTGCGAAGGTATAGATAATTTGATGAGAAAATGCTAATGGAACTGATATGAGCCATTTATTCTCTTTGTAAGCCTGAAGTTTATCTATTCTTTTTACATGTCTTCCTCGCCTATATGATGAAGCAAGAAATCAGTAACGGAATATATTTTCTCACAAAATATTATACTTCCCCAAAGTGGGAACTAAACTCACAACCTTTGTGAATTAAACTAAACAATGGGATTACACCAAAAATATTTTGGAAAACAGTATAACAATATATTTAAGACTTTCTAATAATTTTATTAAGTTAGTTAGACATACAAGAATTCTCATAAACAAGTAAAACTAACATAAGTTAATCATAGTCCACGTGTTTATATGTCAAATGGTATATATAGTACATTTGTCATACAACAAACGGCCGGTAGGCGTCTCATATTAACTCAAGGCACGACGTTGCGGCAACGGTAATAGTTGTGTTTGTGGTCAGATAGCGAATGTAATGGTGGAATATTAGAATTGAGAAAGAATGACTTCTCTTTATTTTATTAAGTACGGAGACTAATTCACATATTTTCTACTGGCGTAAAAAAAATCTAATATGTATATAAACTACTAGCGGCCCGCCCG
>FAPJ01000453.1:2999-15008 GCA_001485985.1 Heliconius ethilla aerotome | reverse complement strand
CACTAGGTTCCGTCTGCCTATCCCGTTGTGTGCGTGATACAGCGTGAAGCTCGTGTGACTGTAAAATGTCACAAAGTGAGACTATACTTAACAGATAAAATATGTATTTGAAATACATAGTTCCAATACTGAATCTATTCAAAAGTTACAGACGGTTGTTTGTTCGCATATATGATAGTTGCTTGCCGTTAACGGACACGAACAAATATCTTAATGGTTGTCGCTTATATAAAACAAATGGCTGCTTTATAAGCAAATAGATATTAATTACTTTATTTACTCATTAATAATTATAGTTAATAAAGGTTTTAAGAAGTTATTATATTTAAATATAAGAGACATCGCTTAGGCATTTTATCATTGTGGTTTGAAGTGTGCTTGTTGAAGTAACTGTGGGACCTGGGAAGTCATTTTGATCTTATGAAGATATAATTCGGCTAAAAACAAGCTACAAGGTGAGTCAATACAAAGTTATCCCGCAAATATAGCAATGTTGGCAGAGGCCAGTGTTGAGACACTCCACTCGCTCCGGTAGACAGAGCGCTAGTGCTGAGCTAGTGCAGTGGGTCATCGCAATAATTACTGGACGTAATATAGTCTATAGCTATGCTCGGTGAGAAGACTATTCTCAACTTGAATTAGTAGTTCCTGAGATTATCGCGTTCAACCAAACAGACAGAGGCTGACGAAGTAACTGTTGTTTTATACTAATAATTAGTATGCAAGTTACTATTTAAATTAAATAATAGTAAATGACGCAGACAATTATATGTGCGGCGTTATTATACGTAGATTGTTCGTGTCCCCCGTACTACGTGAGCAAGAGAGAGTGAGAGACTGTCCATCTGTCGACTTGTTGTTATTGTGCGGATATATCCATTGTAACATAAAACATTGAAGCTCTATAGCTACAGTACAGCTCCCTTGGAGCGGAAACAAATCAGACTTTTGGTTAACGCAAACGATACGAGCGTTTATGAATAGTTTTTGCTGCCTTTTTGTGTGAAATTGACCGAGAAAGGAAAACTTGAGCCTACAATTATGAAAGAAGTGAGAATATGTAGTATATCTGCAAACTTACATTTGTCTTTTATAAATGTACTTCTGGTTGCACAGTCCTGAAATTGGTACAAAACCCCCGCTCTCTCAATACAACTCTTTCTGCTTGCCTTATGATTTTTTTTGTAATTATTCTGTACAAGAGGTAAAAACAAGAGGTTTTTAAACATATTTTTGAAAAAAATACCAGTAATTTTTTTTTGCTACTGCCCTTGAAGGTTTTTGCTAAAATGTTTTTTTTTAAATCCATTACTTTTTCGGTCTTATTTCTTAGTTTTTTAATAGACAGATAGTTTTACCTTGTTACATGACACGAAAAGCGAACCTCGTTCAGCCACGTTAATTTTTTAATGTTATCTTAAAAATCAATTACAATATTTTTATAATTCACAATGATTATGAATATGATCTAAAATATTAAAAAATCATTCATTTAAAAATATAATAGCAAATTTTATTTGTTTCCAATTTTTATTATTTTCTTGTGTAAACTCTCGTTTGTATTTCTATTGTCGTAATAATTTCTGGAATCTTAGCGCTTCTCTACATTTCCAGAAATTTTAATAAATAATTTTGACAAATCGTTTTAGATGCGGACCGCCCTTGTCATGGTGACGAGCTTCTTAGCTACATGCGTTTTTCCTGTTCTTGCAACTTTTAAAGGTAAATAATGTTTATTTTTGTTAATTTACCGCTGCTAAGGTAGGCAGAAGGTTCTATACCTATATAATTATACTCGTACTAGGTTAGTAATAAGACATTCCGCTCTCCATTTTCATAGCGAGAGTTTGCGCATTGAGCGGCGGCACTCGACGTTGCGCTTTGTCTTATTACCAGAGTGAAGAAACGGACATATTAAAAAAAGAATTTCCCCGAGTGAGATTTGCATCCACAACCGTCGCGGTTAGACACACACACACACAGTGCAACTCTGCTACGACGGGCTCAGAAAATAATTATTCAGAAATACTCATATGTAAAAATAAACTGTTTGATACTGTATAAAATTAAAAGAATAAAAATAAGTCCAATATTTCGTTAGAATTATTAGTACATACCCATTCAAAATTTTACAAGGCTCTCTGTAAATAATTAATTAATTAGTAACCTTTGACTAGGTGAACCGATTTTGATGATTCTTTTTTTATTTGAAAGCTGGTGATTGCCGCGTGGTCTCATTTTAATTTGGTCCTCTCGTTACATTTCTTTTTAACCAACTTCAAAAAGAGGACATTCTCATTTTCAAATGACTTCAAAAAAGGGAGAGGTTTCCAATTCGCCCGAATATTCTTGTCAATATGCCAAAATGTTAGTTTGCATAAAAATAATACCTAATTAATATCGAAACTTTACATAGGACAGCCACTTCTGTTCCGCAGTCAATGCTACTACAACCTTACTACAATATCTAATTACTTAGGCTGTTTGTTCTACTTGGCGCCGACTTCAAAATTATAAAATCTTTGTAAAATTTTTTAAACTTTTTAGTTCGTTTTTTTTCTTTTCAGTCGAAGTCGCTTTTTCCTTTCGACGAACCTTACCTCCATGGTTTGACCATCCGAGATTCGAGGAAATAAAAAAATACGAAAGACTTTCTTGGCAGTCAGATTCAAATATTGTTATAGATAGATAATAGATGCTGTCGTGGCAATGGTTGTGACATCAATTGCAACACCGGAGAATGATTATATATTTTTTTATTTCCTCGGTTTGGTAGACGACGTTGTACGTCGTAACACTGTAGTGTTGATGGCGTAACTCAACGTCGCGCTCTGTCATTAATCCGTATGTTACCTTGTAACAGATATCCTAGAATATGACTTCGTGATAGTAGGCGCGGGTTCTGCCGGCGCTGTCATAGCGGACAAGCTGTCTGAGTGTCCCCACTTCAAGGTGTTGGTGGTCGATGCTGGAGATGATCCATCTACTGAGAGCATTGTAAGTAGTTTTATCTTTTTTTTATTATCACGCTATATCCAACATACAGTAAGGTAGGCAGAGGGAATTCAGTTTTAAGATATTACATCTCACAATTACAATAAGAGAGTCGAAACAATGCCACCATCGTGTTATATCTACTGAGCTAAACGCTTACACTTAAACTCATATTTTTCTCCATCTCGATGAAAAGTTCGCTTTTTGTCCTACGAAGGACAAAAGTACCCTATACTCTCTCTAGTACAAGGGACTGAAAACGAACCTTTCATCCAGGTGGGACAAAAAATCGTATACGCTACCCGAGAGTAATGTAGGACATTGCCACCCGCGCTGGTCACCCTCGCCTAAGTCGCTGGTGGGAATGTTCTACTTTTCTTCCTAGGTGCATACTATATTATTGTTATTTTGAAGCTTTCATATTTGTCCAGCTTTACAATGCATACCTTACATCACAGGGCAGAGGACTCTGGTGACTTAGAGTAAAGACACTCCGTTTCCGTTAAAACACTTCTATTCTCAACTTTCTATCCAATTCTGGAGCTATTGCCTGATTTGTCTCGAGACTTGAACAAAGAAATGAAAATATTAAATATTTTATATGCTCTAGTGGGAATCGAAGCCATAACCCACCAATTGCAATATTTAATTAGTGTAGCTTTTTATTTTATACAACGTATGGTAAATGAAATAGTGTAGGTACTTAAGTAGGTACTTCTTTTAAATGTCACGTTACCTATTATTATAATTAAAAAAAAAACAGATCAGTTCCATATTATATCCCGCACACAGCAGGGAAGGCAGAGGGAACCTAGTGTTCAGACACTCTATGTGTCACGCCTTTGCCTCGACACCAGAGCGAAGAAATGGAAATATAAATTTAAATCTTGCCACCAATTAAACTAGTTGCGTTTAAAGTCACAATTTGTGCCCTTACGCCACAACTGGCCTCCTATATATAATTAAAGATACTGTCACCCGCTATATTATAATAATATACCCAATATTATTTCATAGTTTAATACAAATGTTATTTTGTTTTAGATACCCAGCCTCTTTCCAAACTTGCCTCATACAAAATATGACTGGAACTTCACATCAGTGAATGATCACCGCACAGCCCAAGATCACACGATAAAAGCTCTAAACATTACGTGTGGGCGCGTCCTCGGAGGTGGCAGTAGCGTCAACTACATGATGTATGTTCGGGGCTGTCCTGAAGATTATAATAATTGGGCACGAATTACAGGTGATTCTTCGTGGAATTATACTAATATTTTGCCATATTTCTTAAAGAGTGAAAAATTAGAAAATCCAGATATACTTAGATCACGTTATAAAGAATATCACGGTACGAAAGGTTTCCTAGGTATTACAAGAGAAGATAGAGAAAATGTAATTAAACCTTATTTGGACGCTTTTGCGGAAATTGGACACAAAATACTTCTTGATGTTAATGGAGAAGACACAAAGGGATATACTCTACCGCTTTATACAATTGCTGATGGTGTCAGACAAACAACTTATTTGACGAACTTAAAGGCAAACGAAGATCGTCCTAATCTTCACGTAATGAAACTTACAATGGTCGTTAAAATATTATTTGAAAATAAAAGAGCGGTAGGAGTGAAGGCGATAACGAATGATAATAAGATAATTATTATCAAAGCTAGAAAAGAGGTCATTATATCAGCAGGGGCCATAAATACTCCTAAACTACTCATGCTTTCGGGAATCGGTCCGCGAAAACATTTACGATCATTACACATCCCTGTGAAAAGTGATTTACCGGTTGGTTACAATTTTCAAGATCATGTTGTAGTTATAACAGCGTTCAGAACAGAGACCCCTCCACCAGACGCGCCAACTCCTTCGAGTGACCCTCATAAATTTCCGTCACCTCTTTTCGTTGGTTATGTGGCTTTAAACGAATCTGAATTATGTCCAGAATATCAAGTATTTAATATGATCATGTCTAAGGGTTCTCCAGCACCAAACCAAATGTGCAATTTTAATAATGGATTAAAGAAATCTATTTGCATTTGTATACAAAAAGCTATCGAAACCAGGAATATTATTTTTGGAAACCTCAATATTTTGCAACCAAAGTCACGAGGACGTATCCTTTTAAAGAGTATTGATCCGAAAGATTCACCGCTAATTATAACAAATACGTTTTCTGATAAGCAAGATTTAGAAAACATGGTTGATTATGTAATGGATTATAATAAAGTACTCAATTCAACGTATTTTAAAAGTATAAATGGAGATTTTGTAGATTTCAAGCTGGAGAAGTGCCCCCCCTTCGATTTAAGAAATAGACAATATTGGAGATGCTTCGTGCAGAGTATGATGTCTTCTATGTTCCACTACTCATGCACTTGTCCTATGGGATCGGTGGTCGACAGTAAGCTAAGAGTGTTTGGCATTAAAGGGTTACGAGTGGGAGATGCCAGTGTCATGCCCAGAATCGTGAGGGGAAACATCAATGCACCGGTTATTATGATCGCTGAAAAACTTTCCGACATGGTGAAGGAAGACCACCCTTGTAGACCTTATGGCCATAGAGAACACGACAGTAAAAACATCTATTCTGAAGAGTCATGTGAAGAGATAGGCGATTGAATTTAAATTGTACTTAGCTTTTTAATTCTAATATAAGTAAAAATTAAGTAATGTCTGGCCAATTTTGCATACACGATGTGTACTTAATTCCTTAAAAAGACATTTAAATCGGGAGTATTTAGATTTGTAATATATCTTGTTGCTGTTGTTCTGTTTTCATGCGTCAATATACGTTAACGAGCATAACTGTGGAAGACGGCACTGTACGCCATGTTCCTGCATCCTGCTTTACCTAGATTGTCTAAATCTCGAGGCACACTTACAAATGAATGAATGTTTCTTTTGTGGCCGTCGTGGCGCAGTGGTAGGTTGGGTCAGCGTTGTGGCTCTCCAAGCTTAGCTTAGTTATCTCTATTTATCCTTCTATGCGAAAAAAGTCAAGAGGCTTTATTCCTTACAATTTTTTTGGAGCAGGCTTGATGACTTATTGGTATTAAGTAATATAGATTGTAAGATATATATATTTAAAAGGTATGACTGTTTCACGTTGTTTTTTTATTAAAATTAGCTATAATTAGGTTTCCCTACCTATTACTTACAATACCAACATTGTCTCGAAAATAACCTCCTTATTTTCTGTGTATATTTGTTAAATTCCCTGGTTCCTTCTATAAGCCTATCCTGCTATATGCGGGATAGAGTTTGACGCTAAAAAAACTAAATTGAAATGAAGTGGGAATAAACCGACATAATATATTACTTGAATTGTCTTTTAGCGTTAACATTTTTAGAGGTTGTACGTCACGGGACAGCCGTGAGCGCGTCCACTGATGGCGCAGGGCGAGGTTGCGGGTTCGTTCGTTCTCACTAGAGAGAATTAATTTTTATTCTTACCATACTCAATTTTCCTTTCCATTTCTATGTTCCATTTTTTAGCAAACAAAACACCTACAACATTGTAATTAACACATTAATTAAAACTATTTTATTTCTTGATTCTTCGTGTTATATTTATGTACTTTTCAAGGTATTTATAGATTAGGCTATCTGTGAACGTAAATAATTATGTATGAGACGGTATCGTGTTTTAAAAAAAGATATATTAAAAACAAGTACGTGGTTTTTTTCTAACTTTTTTTAATACGGAGGAGACCAGTGAGACACTCTGTTCCCCACTTTCAACTTTGGTTTGACTGGTAACTACATCACTTGTACTGTTTGATACCTGGGGCATGGCGTGTGTGTCATATGACATTCTTATTTATTTCCATTTTATCATCATTACTCATTTATAGTAACATTTATTAATAAGCACTCCATTTATCTTTATCCAATGATTTTGTTAAAAGGAAAATAACAAACTTCTATTGAAAAAAATATAATTATATTTAAGACGTAACTATGAATCGAATAACGAATACACCCGACAACTCCTGTAAACGAGTCCCCAGCTCCTGAAATCCGGGGACCTACCGCAAAATGGTGAAGTACCGGTGTCACAGCCTCGGAACAACGGGCTGTTGAAGTGTCATCACTCCACAGTAGTCTACATGAGTACAGATAGATAGGTAACTTATGTATGTTCCCAGTTTAACTGCGTACGTGTAGTGGACGGCACTCGTACTGTTGAGACGTCTATGTGACCATAAACGCGATGGTTGTTTGTTCGATTCCTACCCGTCATTTCCTCGGTCTGGTTGAGTGTGTGGGGAGTGAAATGGCGTAACGTTAGGTTTCCTCTTCCCACCCTGATTGATATATACGGGATACATGGCGAAGCTCAAGAAAGAAACAATCTTCGAGTAAATAGCGTGTAATTATATTGTTCCCATAGAACAATGAGACATTTAATTGTACCATTTCCGAGGCTTCAGCTCTCGTTAAGCGGGCCGAGGGCGTCGTTAACACGCGACGCTAATGGCTTTCCAATATAAATATTATTTGCGATCCTCGCCGGCCTGGACGCAGCCGCCCTCGTGCGGGACCACGACTTCTCGACGGTCTCCAAGCTCGATAACGATCTTATGGAATAAAATTGGGTGTAATTTAAGGAGATAAATCTACAATTTTGTGATACTATCTGTAGGAAGAAACCAAATATCGCGTTTCATTTAACAACAAGTGTGTGAAAAATATATTTTTAACAATATCAAACCTCCGGCCCGTATTCGTACAGTCACTTCACAACAACACCAAAACGCTCGTCACACTCCTATAAAACCAGACACTATTTTAAATCCTCTGCAATGTTTCAACATTTAAGTGGCGAAATAACTAAAAGCCGCGGAACGAGGCGGCGAGAGTGTGAGAGTGCTATAAACTGAATTTAAATAAAACGTCAGACTAATTGAGCACTTCTCGTGTGTTCCGAAAATAAAACTACAAACATACAGTTGGTTTCTGTGATGTGTGCTGCTGCACCATCGAGCTGGTCTCCACTACTACTAGTAAACACGTCGAGCTTGTGCTCATTACATTACTATTCATTTATTAGTATTTTTTTATTTTATTTAACTATTGTTTTATTTAAAAAGAATTATAGCGTTGCGTTGTGGACTTTGCAACATTATTGGAAAGTCCTTTATTGCTTCTTCTCCTTTAGACATTTCAAAAATCTACTATTATTGGCCCATTGTTGACATTTGTGTTTTCTTATTAAAAACATAAATTTCGTAAACATTTCAAATAAAAAGCCTAATTCATTGCTTGCAGTTAGTAACTCGAAAATGAACGCCGTTTCTTGAAATTCGTTAAATTCGTTCGGATAACTTTGGTGTTTGGTAAAATATTTTAAATTTTTTCACAAATTAACAAACGAAAACCCAGAGACAGGCCACGCGTAGCGCAGGGGCACAAGTGTTGCCCAGTTGACAACCCAGAGAGAGGCCACGCGTAGCGCAGAGGCACAAGCGTCGCCCAGTCGACACAGGTAGCTGAAAACGTTAAAGGTGGTGTTTTCGATTCCCATTTGTAGAAAAGAAATATTTTATATTCGGTCCCGCCCTGGTAACAACACGCAATGGCCCCAGTATTTGGAGGAAAATGGGGATGAGTCTTAATAGGAAAGACACTAGATTTTGAGTTCCTCATGCCTATACCTGGCTATTGGCGGGCCACGCCACACCGACCCGAAACGAAAAGAGCATTACTTGTTCCACATTATTTATGTAAGAGGCGGAAAAGAACGAAAACAAATGGAAATAATCATCATGGAGTGAGCTCTCCGTATTCATGAGCCTCTTACAAAACAACGTCTCTGTAATGAAACTTTTTTGTAACTCAATGTTGTATTCGTCTTATCTACGGACAGAATTAATGTAGATGATACTGTAATAGGGTGAGTGGGACGTACTGTGCAGTTCCCCAGCACACTCCCCATGATAAATATTGCAGAGACAAGAGTTGCATTGTGTCTTTATATCAGCAGCATTCATAAAGCAACCTGCAAACATTTAGGTCGCGTCTAGTGTGTGCACTGTCCAGTCTCCGTCAGTACACTTCTAGAAGTACGCTACAGACCGACGACATGGCTAGCTCAATCTGTATTACACCTAAAAACTTAAATTTTCAAGCAAAACCTATTAAAACTACCAGTTTCGAAACATAATTTAGAGTGCTATTGAATGTGGGAAGCACAAAAAAGCTCTTAGAAGTGCTACCTACGACTGCATGTGCATATAGAGCCATCAGGAATGCATTAGTGCCTGAAAGCCTGTTGAATGCCGCAACCGCTGGCAACCGCCCGTAACCGCCTGCAACCGCCCGCAACCGCCCGCAACCACCCGGTCTACAACATGGCTAGATCACTTGCGAAAATGCTTAAACCAAACATGCACGAATACGCTTGGGCGTTTTGTTTCGCAAAAAGTGTTAGTGTAGGTGAACATCTGTTTTGTAAGGGAGGCAGAGAAAACTTAGTGTTAGGACACTCCGCAATCTTAGTTTTTTTTTGATGCACGCTGTATCTCGAACATATCAAGGTTAGTGTTAAGGCACTCCGTTCCCATTGAAACATATCTGTCCTCCATTTTCCGCCGAATTCTCGAGGCGTTTTTGCCTTGTAACCAGAGCGAAGAAATGAAAATGTTAAAATATATAACGTTTTTTTCATTCTCCCAACTGGAAATCCAACCAACGTCGCTTGTGGAACTGCGCCACGGCACATCATGTTGCAAGCGCCCTGGGCTCGACTCCACGTGATCTTGTTAGGCAGACGGACAAACATACTGACAGACGGATCATACAGTAATCTCATAAGGGTTCCGTCTTTTTTGAGATACGGAACCGTAATTTTTTTTTTTTATATCACATTTTATCACATTAATAACTTCGAATATCCCTTAATACCGTAGTGATATGAATCTGGTCTCACAGTTATGTAATTGTAGGCGACCACTGCTGTACCAACAGTTATATATATATACAGTTACTTAACAATAAGTATGAAAACTTAAAGCCGTTATAACATGTACGAGTATATCCAAGTGACACGAGTATAATACACGCCAGCCTACCACACCCGTAGCAATCGCGATGATCGTGAGATCGATCCCCGTGCGAGGGGTTGAATTATCTTTATTTCCTGCTTTCACACATAATGCCTTATATGATAATGAAAACATTCAATATTTTTTTCCCCTAATATGAATAACATGAACCCTAACATGAAAAATTTGAATAGGAGCTGAACCCGCGACCGTCGGGCATAATTACCCAATGTTCGCAGTGACGTATTTATTATCCAATGAAAAAAAACAAGGCCCAAGTAAGTAAAGGACCACTTATAGATATACCTTCTATATCTATAAAGGAAAAGGCAAAAATCCATTCAAAACATCCCTGGAAACGATAGGTCACGTTAAGTGGGACCACGGTCGCTCTCGGCCGCCAAGACGGATTGATCTTATAATAAATAAATAAAAAATTTCTTAATAAATTAGGATTTATTAAGAAACCTTTGAAACGTCACCAGAATTATTCAGAAATGGTACGCTCGGATGTACGATGTATCAGTGAGTACGGCGGTGACGCTGCATTGCGGCATTTGGCTCTACGAGTATGAATCACATCATACTTTGGACTTACAGGACTCTGCTCGCGCAGTAAATGCACCGGGAACTGTCCATATATCCCTCTTTATAATATAAGCAAATATTTTATAAGTGTTTTTAATGTTTTTTAAATGTTGTTACATACTTAGCATACAAAAGTACTGTTTTAGAAGATATACAAATTATAAAGTAGCGGAATATGAGCTCGAACCTCGCTGACAATTTTGTAATCTTTTAAATCAGGATATTATTTCCTCTTCCTTGTTACATAATATATTACAATAGGTAGATTATCCTAAAAACCAAATTGCATAACTGAAAAAATATATATGAAACAATAACAAATGGTCTTATAACTATGGACTAATAATTTTTGACTTACATAACAATTATTGAGGCCGTTTTGGCTCGCTCTAATAATAAGGAAATGGGATACCTATGCGGATCGGAAGGTCTTAGCACTACATGGTTCTCTCTGTCTACCCTGCCATGTCCAGGAGTGAAAAAGAAAAATAATTAAAGTTCATCGAAGCCGGCCTACCACTGCGACTACGAAGCGGAGAAACTTTTAACTGAGAACATAAACTTTCATATTTTATGATGTTCCGGGCCGTTAATAAATGACACAGCCGCCGTAGATAGTTCTCCAGAGCTCCCTCACTGGGTTGTTAAATAAAAGTTTTCCCTCGAGATGGCATGCTAATTAAGCTTTTACGTTTCAAAACAACTTCGGAAATTGAAATGATTTTTAATTTATTTCATGAAAATTACAAGTAAATTTTGGCTCAGTTGTTAGACAAGTTGTAATGCATACGAAACATATTATTTTACTTTCCTCATATAATTAGTAAAATAACAAGTTTACCTTTTCCCCTCATAGCAGGGAGGCAGTCTGCTCAGTTTCAGTGACAACACAGTGAGGTAAATGTGATCACACACACGCGCATTCACAAGCACTGCACTACGACGACCTCACATATAAAATACCAAATGAATAGTTGTAAACAGGAGCCGCCCGTTCGACACCAAAAACGACAATTACCTACCATCGAGTTCACGTCCATTTCCGCAGCAAGCTGACGCCGTTGATGGCATCTGCGTTGTTTGGGATGACTCTCGAATGGACACAGTGCCTACCTTCGATCTTTTATACTTGTTTCACGTTTTATCCCGCATAAAACATAGATAGACTCTGTTCCTTACACTGAGTATTAAATGGTGAGACTCAATGCCGCACTTTTGTTAATGTTGTGTTTAAATAAATATAGACTTTTTATTTTAACACTAGTGTCCCCCCCGTAGCTTCGCCCGCTTGAACTACATGATTATTTATTTAATAAACAGAATTGACTGACAACCAAATGTGTTGATGTCTAGAATAATTTAATTTACTCGTTCA
>FAPJ01000451.1:3476-14038 GCA_001485985.1 Heliconius ethilla aerotome | reverse complement strand
GGCCAGTCGTGGCGTAGGTGCACAAGCCTTCGACTGGAGAGTGACAGGTTGTGAATTCGACCCATTCGAGGAAATGAAATATTTAATATTCTCATTCCCTCAGGCTAGTAACGAGACAAAGAGTATCGTGGAATTCGGCGGAAAACAAGTAACGGAAGTGTCAATATAAGTTAGATACTTTTTAATTAAAATAAAACTAAAAACCAATACTAAACAAAACTAAAACAATCGAGATACACAAAGCATTTGAAATATATAAAAAACATGAAACGAATAACTCCGAAATCCACTCGGATTACATTTTAAAACTGCATTCAACTTTCAATAAAGGTGAGAACTAGTCAAAAATGTCTTTTGCGATTTAAAAATCTCCAGAGTTCCATATAACAGGTGCACATACTCGCAGCTACGGGGAAGTGCCCCCGTTGTCACCCTGGGAAATTTTACAGTCTACAACATATTCTCACCTTCATACTTGGTTGGTATTTCATAGAGCGTTTGCTAGTTTGGTATAAGTTATGGGATTTTATTGATTTTTTTTTTCAGTAAATATATTCCGTATACATATATTTTATTTCGTATTTTTGTGCCGTAAAAATATATTTTTAATTTTAATGTTTATCCTTGTGTATTTTTCTTGCGAGATAATTGTAATAAAATAAATTAAATTTAAAAATATTATTTATTCCAATAGACTTTTTCAACTACGTTTGTATTGTCGTGCGTAATTTTATATTAATAAGCTATTTGTAGGCTCTATTAAAAATAAATTTATCATCACATCTTATCTGACCATATCATGAAAGCGTCCTAGGTTGATTATAAATATATCGCAGAGTTCAATTTAAAATTACCCTAAACACTGCAAAGTTTGGTTAAGCAACAAGCCAGACCCTGGCATCAAACTCTAGGAGGAACAAATGAAATTTGAACTTACAAAAAATGTATTATATAAAATAATTTCAAATTGACTAATATACAAAGATTTTTCTTTGCACAAAAGGTGATTGACGTCAACAAGTCATCAGTTACTAGCTTGTCCACAATCTTCACACGTAGCGAGCGTTTCATACTAGACTCTGATATGCGGCTCCCCCGGGGCCGGGCAAAATAACTTTTACTCAGCTATTTTTATTAACCGCTCGCTTTGACTATCAAATGGTAAATTGAGGGATATTCAACTCTGTAATGCGTGAATTATTCATATTCAGCAGAAACTTTTCTGTAAAAGGGAAAATTTATTTTTGGCTTCAGTTTTTTTTGTAAATTATTTCTTTTTTTTTTGTGCAAATGAGCCTAAATAACCAGCCAGTTATTGCAAATATTTAATATTATTTAACTAGCGTAAATACTCAGTAACAACCCATTAAAATAGAATAAATATTTTTGTAAATATCTACTAACTATCTGTATATGGTGGTTTACAGAAGAATTTGCTTCCACAAAATGCTTCTTTATTTTCCCAGGCTCTATAAAGATAAAACGAAAATAGTAAACACAGCTTAGACAAACTATTTAGTGCTTACTGGACTCATAAAAAGCTCGCTTATGTAATTAAGCTTAATAAAGACCGCGACTGGAGCTTCACTTTTCCAATTATTTTAAACGACCACCGTTTTATAATTGTGGAATAAATGTTTATTATAGTTAAAAGGACTATTTTTGTTTTAATGATATTGCTCAATGTGTTGTACGTAGTGTATATTATGTGTTATTTACGTGGCATTATAGAGCTGTATATCTACAACTATAGTTTAATGTACTAGTATTTCTTTTTTTGATTTAATTATAAAACGTAAAACTTCATTTTTTGCCGTTTTCATATTGTTCCCCTACTCTTCCATGTTTCAGTTTGGTAAGTCAAAGCGCAGCAGCTGGATTGCGCCAATCACCACACCTTGTCCTAAAATTGGACAAAAACTTGAGAACACTGCTACTGTAAAAATATCGATTGTAGATTCAGTATGAAATATTTAATATTTTTTACTTCCTCACAGAATTCCCATATCTACCTTGCTATGTACGTAATGCAGCGTGGAGCAATAAAAGATTGCAAGTGATAACTAGTTTCAAATATACACAACCAATACATACCATTGACACTAGTTCACATAATCTTACCAATATTGAACTCCAAACGGCATATAGTTGCAAAGCCACGTAAGTCAATATCTGCGAATATCTCAATAGTCGCCAATATAAACTGTGTACATATGAGACAATCAAACAGACGCGCAGTGTTCAGAAGCTTCTGGTCCAACATCTGCAATGCTAATGGCTGGTGCCGATGCAACTGTCGAACAAGAGTTCGACTGACTGGGGCCAATGAAAATATTATTGGTTTTGATGTCTGTGTATAGGTTTACATATAAATAATACTTCTATGACATTTTTATTAGGAAAAATAATTATAATATTTATTTCTAATACATATTTTTATATTAATTTCCTGTTATATGTGGATATATGAGACTGTCTTTGCACAGTGGTACAACGTATGTAAACGCAACGGTTGTGGGTTCTTTTTCCACTTTGGTGAAAGAACTATTTTTCTTCGATTCTTAAATTGATAGAAACTGATAAAAAGTGACTCAAAACTACGCCAAATAAAACACTAATATTTGCAAAAATAACACAAAAATAACACACATTATATCTGCATAAGTAGAGTAGTAAATCTAACAAAGTATATACACTAAAAATATTTTGTTTCCAAAGCGCACTACGCGAGCCAAATCTGAAGACATGTTTCATGCACCCAGAACGCGTAAATCAAAATGAATTTATTTTCTTTATTTGGAATAGGAAAAAGAACTTTTATGTGGAATTTACAGAAGATTTGCAGGTTAGAGCACCCGAGGGCCGTGACTTGAACAGGTGTAATAAAAGCATGGCGAAACGAACGTAGCTTGTTTTACTGAGTCTTTCTTTTTTATTTTTTTCAAATAGCAGTGTCGGCAGAGGGAGCCTAGTGTTAAAAAACTCCGTTGTCTACGCACAGCCCCATTTTCGGGACAGTGCACGTCGAGTACTGGAGCTCAATACTGCAATTTTCTCTTTTACTAAGGAAAGAAAATAAAAAGTACATTCTCTCAAGAAGGAATAGAACGTACAACCGTCGCGTTTTGCGAAGGAACTTACGGAGTGAAAGAGAACGGAGTGTCTTAGCACTTAGTTTCCTTGGTTTCCCCTGCTATATGCGGAATAAAGCGTGAAGCTGCATTTATCAACAGTTTTGTTAGGTGCAATCTGTGTCTCATAAAAAATAACTTCGGCTTTCCACACCACGTACTCTATAATCGTATTACCTTGGCGCGACGCCCGAGTTAAGTTGATTTGTTGAACTTATGAAATATGGTGAAAATATTTTTATTTTATTCGTTAGGTCATGGCTTTAGGCTTAAGCTATCATCGTTTATGATATACCAGTTTTTTGCTGTAGCTTCATCGAGTGGTCAAATGGAAATAACAAAAAAAAATACAATCGAATTGAGAAATTTCTCCTTTTACAGGAGTCTGCTAAACACATGACTTGCTTTTTTCGCACTCGAGATAATGATATTATCAAGTGTAAAGACACAGCCCGGTGATAAGTTACGCCACTCAGCACGGAATGTCTCGAAATTTAGTGAATAGTTAGGAACTATTCTTAATTAATGAATATGCACAAAGAGAGAACCTGCTGTATACGAGTATACTGCTTACATATATACATGTATATTACGTATTTATTTATAACACAGCATTTAAATTACAAAAATTAAAAAGAATACACCATAAAATGAGCAAAACCTCCACAAACGTCGCCGTCGAGTATTTCCAACGCACCGTGGTAGGTGCCTCGCAATCATATTTCCATTCTCATGTAAATTTTCACCAAATTGTGAACCAAAACGCTCCTCCACTGCGACTCTCCGCCGCGGCACACTTCTACGTTACACTCGTACTGCTTCACTTTATTTCACTTTGTTCTAAAGTTATTTATTGCTTGTTCATTTGGAAATGGCCTCGGGAATTATAATATGTTTTTAATTAATGTAAACGCAATTTTCGATGTTGTTACGCAATGAAGCGGCTGATAGTAAACGCGACGTTATGAAGTCTATTCTTGGAAGAATGATTATATTTTAATTATTTATATTTACTTGCTCTAGTGGCTAAAGCGTGGTGATGAGTTTGGTCACTCAAATTAGGTGGTGGATTAACTTAACTCTAAACTCAGCCTATCCCGCTTCATGCGGGAAACAGCGTGAAGCTATACACTTTACCCTTTATGTGATGATAACACAAAGTGTATTCTTACATAATCATAGTATACCTTCCCCGCGTATTCCCAATAAGGCAGTACGGCGCAGAGCAATCACAATCGATTGCAATGCAAATGGCCGCAAAATTGCGAACCAAAATCTACAGTCGTTGAAACAATTGTAGTTCCCCTTACCAACAATTAGCTCATTTACAAAGTGGACTTCGTATTCATTGCTATTGCTTGAATTCTGATTTTTACATTTATTATGTAATTTACCATATATTTTTTTCGTATATCTGTTATATACACATTTATAAGTTCGGTATGTGTAAATAGGAAACGAAATCGTGGATGCCTTTCTAATTTTTAAAATTCCTATACATTTTTAGAAGCTTCCTTCATACCGGAGTAGATTAGGAACACTTCGTTTCCCATTTTTAACAGAGTGGCGGAAGTCAACGTCAAACATTAAATCATATTATAACGTGATAGACGATTCCCACCAACAAAGATCGAACGAACAATTCTGAAAACTACAGTTAGACCTTAGACGCTTCCCACTGGGCCACGACGAACGTAAAAATTGTTACAAATAATATAAATGTAAATCTAATATTTCAATTTTTTTCTACCTTTCCTGACATGCATCAAATGATAGTAGGGTATGTGGAAGAAGTCATTAATTACCGTATATGAAAGTTTGCATTCATCTTCTATTTGGGGCTCAATTTCTAAGTGGTTTAAATATTATTTAATTAAATTTAATTCCGTATATAGTATATAAATATTAACGTTTTTTCTCGCATAACAGAATAAACATAGGTAACAAAGTGTTGGGGCACTCCGATCCCGACTTTCCGCTCTATTATCGAGCGTTGTATATTGAGTGGCGAAACTCAACGCAAAAGTATAAATATAACGGCACATCATCAATCTTCTAAATCATAATAATGTACAAAAGGACAACAAAATTAATCATATTCCAGTACTATCCCGCGAAACTGTATAATTATTCTGCGAGGGAAACATTAAAACTGGAAACTTCCTAATAGAAGTCACTGGCCAAACAAAACAAAAGGGAGATACGTCATCCAACGTAACGAAGTTGAAACTCAAATATATTTCAACGCTTTATTTCATTATTAAATTGTTCGTGAAGGAGATAACCTCGGACTTGGTGACTTTGTAATGAGGTGCGACGGTTGGCGATAGTGCCTTAAATGCTTGCTTTTTTCTTTATTTTTTTAGCTTCACGTTGTATTTCCCATTTTGTTGAGTAGATATTTAGTGTTAAGACACTCCGTTCCCCACGGAACATACAATTTTCGGCGGAAATCCATATTGATATACGGAAAAATATTTTATATAATGTACTGTATTTTATTCAATTACATATTTTCAAGTTACAAATTCAGGCAGACAAGGTGAAGCGGAGATTCTTGAAACTATATGATCTTTGCCTACTCTAGCAAAGTAGGAAAAAAATGAACATTGTTAAGCCCTAAAATGTAAATAAATCTAAAAATGAAAAAAGTGGTCAGCAGTAGACATTTTCATCCGAATTTGCTTATTATATGCAAATATAATAAGCAAATTTCCTGGGGCTAATCGAGTAATTTGAACATCGTAAAGCCCTCGGGAGTTGCTGGGTCAGCGTGTAACACTGTATCTAACAAGCAGTTCTGGTTACGGTTCGAATATTATATATCCATATATAAAATAATATTTAATTTCATTGGGTTTCCTAAGCCTTGTAAAACAAATATGACTGTTTTTTCAGTTTTAGTCATCAAAACATAAAAAAATATTTGTTTTTTAAATAACGTTTATTCATTGTTTTTTGATTATACTCGTATATTAAATTGATGTAGGTAGGTACATACCTAACAACTATTAGGTAAAAAAAATTATATGATCAGTTTCCCGAGAACGAATCTAACCCATAAACATAATCTTAAGATACTGTATAAGGTAAATCTGTATGTATGTGCGGTCAAATATAATGCAAGATCAAATCTTCAAGAAAATAATATATTTTTGCTTTGTTATGTATTTATTGTAAAAAATTACCTAAGTCGTTATAGTACCTAACTTTGTAGATTCTTTTTTTCTTTACTTAAATGTACATTTATCTACATCACTCAAACAATTTTGATTTAGTTGTTACTAAATCAAAAAGGAAAGTTGAAAAGGGAACTTATCAATAGGTTCACTCAACAGGTCTTACAAGAAATGCAGGAAATGCATAAAGAAAATGCTTTTACGACCGGGAGCAGCCAAAGCCGACCTGGCGCTAAATAAATGGCCGAAGTGTTCTAGACCATTTAGTTGTTAACAAGGCGTGTGGTGCTGAACTACCTCACGTGAACTTTGTTAAATAATAGCCGTATGCTAAGTCTTGTACAGACTTGGCTAGTTTTATATTAAAAAATCTTATATTTGTTCATTAAAATAGCAATGTATTAAGTACTACTATTATCTGTGGGTATTTGAACCCACCGTGGTGGTATTTCTCCAGTAATTGTATTATGTAGATATTTTTATATTCATGATCCTCGCCTTGCTACGCTACTTACTTATACATTTTCTGAATAAATAAATCTATGAAATATTAAATACGAAATATTAAAATATAAAATATTAAATATGAAATATTAAAATAGTCAAAAAGTAGTTTGTCTTATTACATCTTTTAATGTTTTGTATTATTAAAATAAACATGTCAAAAAAAATCTAGTACCTTTAATTTCTTTTTTAATAGGAACAAAAGCGAAAAAATTGTTTGCTTTAGTAGCAACTAATCGTATTGCTATGCGGCCTTGAGTTGCTATCACGCAATGTCTGGAAAATTATATATGGAAGAAAGCAAAGTATAGTATATCTGTTCATACGCAAGGATAAGGGTAAAATAATACACACCCCCCTGTGAGAGTAATTACCAGAGAAAAATGTCTGCACTTCTACACTTTGACGGAGAACGAAATAAGTTACAGCGGAACAAGTCCCGCGGGCGTTCCCAGTTATTTATTATAAAGTTCATCATTTCTTCTCACATTTTTACTTTTACGGAGTAACTTTACACTCTAAATATATATAGGTTTTTTTATTATATTTCTACAAATAGAAAGCCCGCAGCTTTGGCTTTGGAAAACCCGTTTTATCCCGTTGCCGTTATAATTTCAAGAAATTTAGTGCTCTTCTTAGCTTACTTTTTAAATTTAAATTTTGTAAGTGTATTACTTAAGTCTCAGTGTTGCCAGTCAGTCATATAGTACATGTTGTATAGATTTTTTGAGTGTCTTCTTTTCCAATCCTGAAAGGCTTAAAATATGATTTGTAATGTAAATATAAATACAATAATACAATTGTCTCTTGTTGTTACTTAAGTCAACCGATTCATAAAATGTATCGTTTATTTTCAATTTCAATAACAATTTATCCATCAATATTTGCCTAACTTCTTATACAGATGTTTGTGTATTCTAAAAAGCGAAGGTTAGTCTAACATAGATTTTCAAACAAAGGCGATATATTGTATACTTAGAAAAGACTAGACTAGGCTTTTGTTACATTCGTACTATTTATCAAATACTGTTTATCAACAATACTACTGTTGCCAATCATTATTGTTAATTTTTTATTTTCATTCTATATCATGCATATAGTAAGAGACAAAGGGAAGGAACCTAGTGTTAAGATTCCGCCGAGACTTTTTAGTAGAATTCAGTACCACTCCACCTACCAGAGCGGGAAAATGAACATAATTTGTTCCCTTATTCGAAATCGAATTCACAATCATAACGTTTACAGTCGATTATTCATTAATCATTATTTCTTTAGCTTCACACTGTATACCGCCCATGGCAAGACAGGCGGGGAGAACACGGGCGCTCGGTGTAAAGACACTACGTTCCCGTTAAGTCACTTCTCTTTCCCACTCTCCGCCGCCGAATTCTGGATGCGTTGCGTGTTAAGTGGTGGAACTAAACGCCACGCTTTGCCTCGTTATCTAAGCTAGGAAATAAAAATATCTATTAAATATCTCATATGTTGGAGCAGAAATCAAATTCACAATATGTCGACTGATCACTAAATCAATCAATATAAGCTTTCCCAATACGCAACTCGTAGCAATAAGTCAACAATTAAACAGCTCTGAAAGCAAATTGTTGTTTTACAAACTTTGACTTTTTATGTAAATAAATACGAGAACGAATACAAAGTTCGTCGTTTAAGTTTCCGGTTTGTTCAAAAAACACGTTCCCAGCTTTCTTTGAGACTTTCGGTGTTCCTTTTTGTAATTATTATGAACAGGTTCAAAAGTAATTATTTTAACAGATGTAGGCTTTTATATTTATAGCGTTTAAAGGTTAACAGGTTTCTTTTAGAATAAGCAAGTCGAGAGTATAAGTAAAACAAGATAAACCTAGGCATCGAATTCCCCCATTCCACATGCATGGTCTCGAAAATTGGGCGGCGCGTGGAAAAGGAGTGTCTGATCACTAAGTAACTACCTACTCCGGCTATATGCGGGATACAGTATGTTGCCGAAAAGTTTACAACAATTGCAAGCTAATTTCAACCAAAAGCAAGCAAAATTCGACCGAACAGGCACTCAAAACAACAACGTTACCGGAAGTAACATGAACATTGAACTAATAAACTAAGTGAGACTAGTGAAGTCACACAACTTTGCATACTGTAGTGACGTGCGTGACTGGCGGGCTTGTTGCCGTGATTAGCGTGACGTCAGACGGTCTTTGTAGCCTTCGCTCAAACACACCCACGGCTGCGGGGTGTGTGGGGTTTCAATTGTATTTAGATATTTGTGTAAATTAACTGTTTTGAATTGCTCGGATTTTTGACTGCTAATGTGTTGGTTGTAGGTATTATTTTTAATTTCTTGCTTTACTAGACAAAACGTATGGTTGATCTCCCTTATTTAACGCACAATGTCTTAAATTACAAGAGTATCTTAACACTAGATAAATAATATATTACACGCTTATGTACTTACCATATTTACTATATTATTTCAGTTACTTAATATAAATAATTATTAGTTGACCTTCGAGAACACAGTATCGATGAGACTGGAGGAAGGTCATGTTTGAAGAGATTGATAGCAGTTTATGAGGAGAGAGAAGCATGCACAGACGTTTGCTATGTACTCTCTGGCTGCTCCGCTAAGGATAATGTGTACAGCTAACAATGTAGCAGCTAAAAATTGCAAGGTAGACAAAGGGAATCTTGTATTAAGACAATTAATTACCTACTAACGTCGAGCTTCGTCCTGTCGAGAGGAGAAAAGAAGAAAAATATTTCTCCGAATGCTCATAGCTTATAACACTTAGACAAATAAAATTGCTTTTCAATATCCGATATGGAATAACATGAATACATGATATTATTTACGTTGGCCAAAAATATGTTATAATATATATTATATTAAAGTACTGTAGCACAGGAAAAGAGGGATGGGTGGTCAAATTTTAACTGAAAAACAAAACAAAAAAAATATCGTTTATATGCTATTCGTGCAATTACTAATTTATGTATAGGTCCTAAAGATACCTTAAGGCAAAAGTTTAAAGAAATCTATATAATGACACTTGCATCTCAATATATTTTTGTAAATGTTACGTATTTTAAGAAAAACATTAATTATTTTACCAAAATTGGTGATGTACATACCTAATATCAATACCAGAAATAGGCTTAAACTTAGTGCACCTGTGACTCAATTGCATCGAATCTGTAATCTTTTGAGGTACGGAACCCTAAAAATGTAAACTGAATTGATTCCTGCAGTAAAAATCACATGCAAAAGTAAATACACACAAAGAACACGGCAGCCACCAGCAGTACCCGTGTCAACGCGTTGCGGGCTGGGTATAAGCCGTCCGGGCACATCGTAAAATGTCCAAAATCGTTTATTCATTGCCACATCAAAGGACCCTTGTTAAAATTCTATTCGTTTCTCTGGTATATTATCGTCCCATGCCATGTGGGCTTAGCGCTGTTATTAGTTATTATACGGGTTATGGAAAAATTCTTCTTTTTATTACCTAATGTATGGTATGATATTATTTAATAGGCCGTAGCTCTGAAGGCCGTCATGGCGCTGTGGTACAGCGTCTTACTGTAAACCCATCGGTTATAGATTTGGATCCCACCTGGAGAATTAAGTATTTTCATTTCTAGTAACAAGATAAAGCGACATCGCGAACAATATAAATGTCATACACTCTTCATGAAAATTAATTTTTAACAAAAAGAAAAGCCGACGTCTAACAACGAACTAAAAAGTGAA
>FAPJ01000449.1:0-11771 GCA_001485985.1 Heliconius ethilla aerotome | reverse complement strand
CCCACAACCGTTACAGTCACACCCTTGAGCCGCTGCGCCATGACGGCCTCAATCAATATATCCCTATATATCTTAAATACTTTATATTTTCAGATGAAGCTTTAGAACAAGAAATACAACGTGCTCTAGATTATTTAATCTCACGGCCATTTGAACACAAAATATTTCGTATGCTGCCTATGGGCATAGCTTTACCGCTCACCTTTTTGAGTCTTTGCATCACCTATGTTATAGTGATGGCACAGTTTACTTGAATGTAGAAGTAAGCAAATATATCTAATATTCTATAGCACAAATATTTCTTTTGTCGGTGTTTTCTATTTTTGCGTCACAAATGTTGTAGTGTTTCACATTTGGCTTAAATGTATTATGTAATTAAATAAATATAGCGTAATTATTGATTTTATCGGTATTTTATTTTACGCTTTAAGTGGACAATCTTACTTTAAATAATCTCAATTTTTTAACAATCCATCTAATTTCTAAGAGGCCGTCTTCAAAAGGCTGCTGAGAGAATAATTTATTTTAATTTCCTCGTTATGGTAACAAGATACAGCGCTTCATTAATTTAGAGAAACTATTACTAAAAGGTCCAGTTTACACAAGTATTTAAATATTTGTCTTGAATATTAAATTATATAATAAAAATAGCAAACATTTTTCTCGTCTCATCACCACTCGCATCAAGTAAATCAAAATTAACAATTTATTTTTAAATACATTTTTACAATTTTGATTAGTCTGAGTGGTGTTGAAATGTTAATTCATTTCCCCGAGTAGAAATGAAACCCACAACCGTCGCGTTACAGTCGACGCTTGTGCCCCTGCGCCACGGCTGCCTCATATTTGGCCAAGTTTGGTCTCTACTAGGCCACTTAGGAACACACATACATACATAGATTGATGAACACATTAAGAATCCTGTACAAAGGATTAGGTTTTTATTATTATAAAAATAACAGTAAGCATTCATTATAGCACAAGGTTAAGTACAGATAAGATCTACAATAATTTTAAAACCTTACAATTAATTACCTTTCTAGTGTAATAAAATTCAATACAATAGAAGCTACTTACTAGTCTACACGTGTGACGATATGTTAACGTCAATTTTTATAAATTTTATTAATAAGTATAAGATTTTCAAATTGATTTTCGGTTATTGTATCGATTTTGGCGGTTCCAAATGTTCTCTTGTTCTTTCTTCGTGCTACTGTATTATAGTTATGTTGGCTTCTTCTAGTATCATTACTTACAATTTCGTGTTTGTACAAAATATGAGATTAAGTATTACCGTCTGTTATACTTTATTAGAATTTGTTGGAAATTGTACAGCAGCATTGATATTTAAAAGTAAATATGTAAAGAAAAATATCACTCTGCTATCCAAGACTAGTGAACTGCTCCAAATAAAATCAATATCGGTTCCATGGAAGATATCGGCTTACTTGTTCTTGGATTTTTGCTTTCGTATTTACAGTTTTTATATTCTTAGGAAGCTAACTTTCCTCAGCCCAGCGTATTTTGTATCTTTGATTCTCATTATTTCGCTTTTCGTCAACTATAATTCTAAAATGCTTTTTTTCAATGTAATATATCACCAAATTAGATGTTTACGACAAAAATTTAATATTAACCTAACGCCTAATATTATCGGCGAAAACAGACGCGATTACAAGATCAACAACATCAAAACATGTTTAACAGCTTATAATCTGTTGATCACGAGTGTTGAGGAGATGGATTGTGAAATAGAAACTTGGGTAAATGCAATATATTATGTAGCATATTATTTAGTTACTTTATCATCAAAAATTATTAGTTCGAGAGGAAGAAGAAACTTTGTAATAAGTCAATTTATTCTCTACTTTCGGCCCTATTAGAGACCTATTAGGGATTATTTAAATTTCAGTCAAAAATATACTTTTTTATAAAACGTATAAAAAATAACGTTGATCCAGCGCCTCTTACGCGCCCAAGACAAACGGTTTCTAAGCGGTGCGGTTTCAAATACCGCTACGTTCAAGTACTTTTCTTTTCTAAGTGTAGACTAAATTAAAAATGTTAAAAATAGTCAAAAGTATTAGAATAGTATATAATAGTCAAGAAATTCTATATTTCAGCTTTTGACGTTGATTTTATCGCAATTCCCGAAATGTGTTATATTTATGTATTTCGGAACTTTAAATGTCATCAAAAAGGTAGGTTTATAAATTATGGAAGATATAATGCACTGATGACAGATACCGCACAGCCAAATCTATCCAATGTTGAGGCCAGTAGTGGCGCAGGTGAACAAGAGTGCAACTGTAAATTATGTGGGTTCAAGTGCCACTCGGGGGTTAAAGTATTTAATATTTTTATTTCCTTGCCCTGGTAGCGAGGCAAAGCGCGTAAGCGCCTCCAGAACTCGGCGGTAAGTGGAGAACGGAAGATTCTTAGTGGGGACAGTATCTTGGTTCCTCCTGCCAATGCTGCTTTAGGCACGTGTTACACTATATAGCTAAAAAACGTTACTTGACAGTTCGTTCCACGTGACAAGTCGAGTCGAGTGAAAAAAGAAATAATGATATCTTTAAATTAAAATCTTAATTTAATTACTTCAGGCGATGGAAAGAAATGAAAAGAATGTCTGTAGGATTAAATGTTAAGATTCTAACAAAAGTTGCTAGCAATAACTAACTTAATATGCAAATATTCTTTGTTTTTAGGGCATATTGGGAATGCAAATCAAATATCTAGGATTAGTCATCACGACAATGAGTTTAGTTGCAACACCCATGATTATATTTGAGTTGATTAAAAATGAAGTGGATGTTATTAAGCGAAATTTGTTCCGAGATTTACTGAATTGTACAGGTAATGCTTTTTTAGAAAACGTAAAAATTTTTAACACAGCCAGGTTTGGATCGTCTTGGATGCCCCAAATCTCGCGCTAACCACTAACGTTGGTATATTCTTGTTAAGCTACGTTGAAATTGTAATTATGTAGGGAGATTGTTTAAAGCTTTTTCAATTTCTAAACATTAATAATATTGTAATTATATTAATATTTTTTAATTGTGTAATTGCTGAAGGTGGTGTTTTGTAGTGTCTTAATGGGAACGACGTAACTTAACATTAAGTTCCCTCTGCCTACCCTGCTAAGTGCAAGATGAAGTGTGTGTATGTGAACATTCTGATAAGATAAAGCTAGAAACTATTGTAGCAAAAACTCGTGAGACGTTTTATTAAAGATCAGAAATATATATCTTAAATACTTTATATTTTCAGATGAAGCTTTAGAAGCAGAAATACAACGTGCTCTAGATTATTTAAACTCACGGCCATTTAAACACAAGATATTTCGTATGCTGCCTATGGGCATAGCTTTACCGCTTACCTTTTTGAGTCTATGCATCACTTATGTAATAGTTCTTTCACAGTTTGCTTAAATGTATAAGTAAATAAATATATCATTAGATATACATAATATTAATTAATATTAATATTAATATAGAATATTAATTCTCTAGCATAAATATTTCTTTTGTCGATGTTTTCTATTTTTGCATCACAAATATTGTAGTGGTTTCACATTTTGCTTAAATGTATTATGTAATTAAATACATATAGCATAATTATTGATTTTCTCGATCTTTTATTTTTTTGAGCTTTTAGTGGACAATCTTACTTTAAATAATCTCAATTTTTAAACAATCCATCTAATTTCTAAGAGGCCGTCTTCAAAAGGTTGCTGAGAGAATAACTTATTTTCATTTCCTCGTTATGGTAACAAGTCAGCGCTTCATAAATTTTGTCACTAAACACGCAAAGTCTATAAAATTGGGCGGAATACGAGAAACTGAGTGTCAAGAAATTAAAATTCAAAATATTCTTTATTCAAATAGACTATTATAAGCATTTTTGAATCGTCGAATAAACATATAAACAAAAAAGCTACCACCGGTTCGGAAGGCAGTTTTGCTGAGAAGAGCCGGCAAGAAACTTAAAAGAAGTTGCTCTTTTCAAAGTCAATGGTATAATTTAATTATTACATTTGCTGGCAGCTATCCTGCATGACATTCAATAGACATTAATTCCATACATATTTATCCTCTAAATATTCTTGTTGTTATAGTGTAATACGCTTTACTTGTTAGATTTTTTTTACAGATACTTTAAATTTTGGTAGTGGCAAACTGCAAAAATACAATGCGAAATTTTCTTATACACACGTATACTCAAACCCATAACAGATTTATTAACTTTTGGAGGCGAAAACTTGGCGTAACAATCTTATCTTTATACATATATTCTTCACTGATTTAGTACATGATTCGATCACTATTAACATAAATACTATAATAATATTTATGTTTAGTCTAGAAACCGTTAGACTTCTATGAAAAAACGTGTCGTTATAAATGAGGATACAAAGGAGCCAATCCTGATTTAGCTAGCGAAGCAGCCTAAGTAATGTGTGGAGCAGCTTTTTTCGTTTATTTTATGAAAAAGTAGTATATTATGTTAAGATGTAATAATACTTTGTAGATACCATTCTCTATATAATATGTTAGAATGTAGTCGAGGCCGTAATACAGCGGCACAGCGTCTAACTGTACATTCGACAGTTATGGGTTCGATTCCTACTCGAATCAAGTAAATCAAAATTTAACAATTTATTTTTAAATAGATTTACACAATTTTGATTAGTTTGAGTGGTGTTGAAATGTTAATTCATTCCCCCGAGTGGAAATGAAACCCACAACTGTCGCGTTACAGTCGAAAAAAATAACTCCACCTCGTCCACTCCATTCATCTAAAGTTCGCTCTCGAACTGGACGTCTGTAAACAAACTGACATCTCGACATACACCACCAACCCGAATCACTGATCACTTTGACTAAAAATAGGTAAAACAAACATTATGTTTTTCTATTTATTTGTTTTATATACATACATATTTATGGATATGTCATACCTATAGTCTCTTCTAAGATACAACGTGTATTAAACATCTCATTTTTTTAATTTAATTCAAAGTCCTTTTCCGTATACATTAGTGCACCATGTGGCTGTAACTCAAATTGCAAATAATAATATATTATGCGTATACCTACCAAAGGTATGCGTACCTTTTATATGTTTTCATTTCTTTGCTCTGGTTTCGAAGCAAACCTCTACATGCAATGCCTACAGAATTCGCCGGAAAGTGGGAAGCGGAGTGTCTTAACACTAGGTTCCCTCTGCCTACGCCTGCCGCACTCAACGTGGTAGGCATAGGTAAAGACGCTTCCTTCTCCACTTTCTGCCGAATTTTTCAAACGTGCAACTTTAGTGGCGGAACTCAAAATCTGGCTTTGTGGCTATTGGTGCCAGAGCGAAGAAATAAAAATATTAGTAAATAATAATTCTTTTCTCGAGTGGATCGAACCCACAACCGTTGAGTTACAGTCACACCCTTATGAGCATGCGCCACAAAGGCCTCTTAAATTCTCTTAAATTTTGACTAGCTAAGCAACAAACACAAAGGCTAGTCAAAGTAAGTAAAACTGTATGAGACGTGCTGTATTGTTTTTCTAGCGACTATTGACTGTCAAGGATGCTTTGCGTCGCCCACTTCCTATAACGTTGTATGACACTGTTTCCATTTGCATTATTGGGAAAACTTAAATTTAAATATTTTTTTAGATTTACACATACAAGGTTGGTATAACGTTTAATAATAATTTCTTAACTAAATGTACCAATTAGAATTATATGCTAAAACAATTAGATATTATCAAGAGCTTAATATTTACGTTTGATTGCCTCTTGAGGAACGAGACAAAGCATGGCGTTGGGTTCTGCCAATACAAAATGTCTTAAATTTTTATCAGATGCATAGCGAACGGAGTCCTAACACTAGGTTCCCTATGCCTATATGTTTTATACGATATCTATAACGTTAGCCAATGGAAACGCAATTAGAAAGCTCAGTCAGCAGTTGACAGAAGCAAAGTTAACAGCGTACGCCCACAACACTCCACTGCTATAGTGAGTGGCGTCTATTCACTGTTATTAAGTATTGAGTGGGCATATGTGTCTTGATAGAGAATTTATATTGGAAATGGTAGATGCATGTTTTATTTTTATTTTTTTTGTTTTTGGAAGAAGGTGGAAGGGGAGGCTCCCAAAAGGCATGTCTGGCACGAGGCTTAAGAGATATGCAGCAATACAGGGGCTCGTTTGGCGCTCTGTTCTATCTGGCTGCCTCGTTAGAGATTAGACGTGAAGTAAAAAAAATCTCTTGTTCTGGTTCTATAAATAATAGAAAATAATAGATCCTTATTTAAGGGTTAGTTTTTAGCACTTTACAACCAACACATTATGGATGAGGGAACTTAACACTACCTGTAATATCCGTTCAAAAAATCGAAATATTTTAGCATTAGAATTTCTGTAAATATGTACTTAAAAAACAACATTTACGCTAAAACAAATAGAGAAGAAACGTATTTTACACCCCTATGCCATTTCCACAAAATAATTATTCTATGATATCACGCTCATGTACATACTTAAGTGATTGCAAAAAAACTGCAGAATCAACTAAGAATCACTGAAATAGAAAGGAATGGCACAAAGAGTTATTTAAAAGAGAGGTCAAATATTATTATACTGATGGGTTTTAAGAACATGACTGTTGACCTAACCACTTTAAAGTCGAGTGTAGAAATTTTTTATTGATTATGCCGAAATTGGTGAAAGTATGTAAATAATACAATATATACCAATACATACCTATTTTGAAGATAGATGGGGTGACGATATTCGCAAAATGGCGGGCAGCGGCTGGATGCGAAGAGCTGAAGATCGAGCTCAGTGGCGTGTCATTGAAGAGGCCTATGTTCAGCAGTGGACGAGGACAGGCTGATGATGATGATAATGATGATGACATACCTATTTATATACATTCATTTAATATGCACTTTTAATTAACTACTAAGTATATTTTGTTTGTTTTCATTATTTATTATATTTATAATTTCAAAGATTAAAAATTTAGTATATTTATAAGAATCCTTGTCCTTCGCTTCGCTTTTCAAAGCATTTTTATGTTTTTTTTTTATTTGAATATCTCTAGTGCATTTATGTCTAATTTAACGTAATAAGTAGTTTTTTTCTTCAATAAGGACTTATATGTACATACATATTACATACACATCTTCCAGAAATTCCGCTAACACAGTATCAAAGTCAAAAGTCAAAATATCTTTATTCCATAAAAATGCTTAACATTTACTTGGTTTGTTTATTTATCAGTGCATGTAAATTAAAAAACACTATTAAAATAACTTCATTTAAATCTATACGTTATTATTGATACTTTGAACTGACGCGATGTATAAAATAATGTATCGTTTTACTTATAATATAAAACGTATCTAATAATAAAAAGTAATTCTTTACCGTTCTGCTTTTATCGCTACAAGAAAGAAATATTTACTTACCCAAATGAAATTTAAAACAGCGTCTTATTTTTCACTTATAAATTAATTCATTTCGCTATTATAACATTTCGAGTGTAAGAACAATGGCGGAAAAAAATTTTGACAATTAATTAGTTTGTGTTAATTGAAACAGATTAAAAAAAAACTTAACAAATGAAAAGAAAAGATTATTTATTATTTAGTAGTACTAAATTTATTTAATTAAGATAACTAATAATTTTAAATAAATAAAAATATCTAGCTCCAAAATATCAGTTCACCTTGAACTTCAGTCAGTTCAAGTGCGAGGTACCCAAAACGAAGGGGCCCTGATTGGCTAATGGGCCAATCGCTATCTTCCTCCATCTTTATGTCACACGAATGGAATGATTTACTACCCTCATTATCAGACAGATCGATGGATGTAATAATGTTATTAGTTTGAATAATATATTTGTTTACATATTCTTACTTTGTATTATATAATATACCTATAAAGAAAATTTCTTTTTGAAATATTGTAAACATATGTTACAAATATGTTATTAAAAAACGTTATCTGCTGCGCGTTCATTAGTATATTAAAATACATCTTCCATACAATAAAGCGATTTAATTGTATAGTATATGTAACATTACTTATTTAAATTAAATATTTGTTGTAATACTAAGGTATTTTAGACATAAAATAGTTTTTTATTCAACAAAACAGAAAAAATTGCTAGTAACGACATCTCTTGATGTATGTATATCAACTTTACTCAAAAAATGTTAATCTATGCTGCAAAGTTATTTAAGGAAATTTTAATTAAATAAAAGTGAAATTCAAAATGTGAATATATTTGTAATTTCTTATAGTATAATAAATATATTTATTAATATTATATTTTTTTCATATGCCATTATATGGGATCTGTTTTTACATATGCTGTTATGTTACTGTCATAATAATTATCTAGAGTAGAAACGTCAATGAGCATTTGTCATTTGAAAATTCAAAATTGTGAACTTGTTGTAACGGTCAATAATAATTTAAGCAACATTATAAAATACACAGACTATTTTAGTGGATAAAACTAGTAGATAAATTTAGTGCAAAATGAATCTTATAAATGATATAAGAGATGAAGACTTTATACCATTTTTACAAGGGCTTGGAGTAGAAACCTATGAGAAATCTTTTGAATGGATGCTTAATGATCCAGATTTTTCTGGGCTTTTGCGATGGATTTATAATAATTTGGATCATAATAACGCTTTATATGATTGGGAAGAGTGCAGGTTGTCCTTTTTTTATGTTTTTTTTTATATTTATTTTAATTCATATATCTTTGTCTAAAAATACTATAATATATCTCAGTATAAAATGAATATACTCTTACTTTGGTGGTTAAGATTGTCAATACAAATTAATGTAAATTCAATATAAAACCAAGTCCAACAAATCTAATTTGATTTGTAAATTATACATATATGTTTTTCTTGTCCAAGGGTTCAATTTTGTTACTCTGTTCTTGTCCAAATACTAGTTTATTGTCCATATTTCATTTATCTCTAAATACTGTCAAAATTCCATCACCATACATTACATATTTTTTACAATTAATCTCCAGATATGCTGAATTAGAAAAGAAAGGGAAACTGCTGTCATTAGATAAATTAGAAAAAGAAATTTCATCCATACAAAATGAATTTAAAGGCCTCTGCCTACCAGGAGATGAGGATGCTATAGAAGATATGAAGCTGAACATAAATATGCAAAAAGAAAGATTAGCCATGCTTGAGAAACATGAGGAAATATTAAAAGAACTACTTCTAGAAAATGAGTACGTACATTTTTGACTTTTTACCAGAGGGTCCATTCTCTGCCTTCTGTCTAAGTTATGAAAAACAAGAACAGATGAACTCATTAAGTTTTTGTAGGACATAGTTTAATTTATGTATGTGTCTTCTATTATAATAATAAATAAATAAATAAAATGTTTCCAGTCAGATGCTGTACTATTGCACCATAATGACCTTATTGCTGTTCGTATTCATATATATAAAACTATGCCATACACATTTTGTATGACAGTTTTATTTTTACCAAAATAAGTTAGTGTTAGTAAAATTTAATTTTAGACAAACTAAGGAAGATTTAACTGTAGACATAGCAAAGTTAAATGCAGCTCAATTACAATGTACTGAAGATGAAGCAACAGTCAGTGAAGAATGCATGCAATTGGCTGAAAATGTGGAATGTATTACAAATGATGTTATGAATACTATTTCTAATACTTTTAATGTATACGCCAGTTGTGCTGAGGATAAGGTGAGTTTTTTTATTATATATCTATAGCTCTAAAACAGTAATAAGTTAGTAGTGTTTGTGATATTGTACTAGTTTTTTTGCGAGGCTTTGTCTCTGTATACTGAAATCATGAATGGAAATAAATAAAAGTTGTGTAAGACACATGACACACTCAGTGATAACTTTGTCCACGGGTGCTTTCAAGCCATTCACAATATGTAATAGACGTCGAGATATGTGTAGCCTATAGACGTCTTTGGTAAATGGTAATGGAAACTACGAAACAATTTCTTCAATTTGCATTCACATCCAAATGCCTAATGATATGCCAAAAATATTTAAAATGTTTCCTAAGTAAATTAAAGTTATGTTAGGGTGCGCAAGGGAACCTAGTCTTAAAACATATTGGCCAAGTTATAAACAGTATAGTTATAGTCTGTGAAAAAGGTGAATGATTTTAAGTATATTCCTCCAATAGGATACAAAGCCACAAATATCACATTTACAGTCTCTCCATGACAGCATCCTAACCTTATGTAATATGTCAAAATATGTAACAGGATAAATGTCAGGAAAAAGCTATAAAAGCCTCCCCATTTATTATAAAAATAATATTTTCAGGAAACTGCAAAAAGATTTTTCACATTCGGCCCCCTCGAGTCGTACAGACAGTCTCAGGCGTTGTTCAAATCACATTTTGATCTGTTCACATCTAAAAAGTTTATACAGAAACAAAATGATAATTCTAATGATGAAGATTTGAGAATGGCCCTCTATGAAGCTAAGAATATGGAGGAGCGGTAAATTTATATTTTTATTATGAACCTTATTTTACTTTTAATATTTTTCTTTGTCTGCTTGATGAAAAGTATTTTTTTCTTCAATGACGGAATTCAGTGTAGCATTATCTTGTTAATAATAAGAAAGACAAGATAGTTTATTGACTCAAGCGAGAATTGAACCCACAACTAAATTAAAACCAGCTTGTGCCGCTGTGCCATGTCGTTAGGATTAAGTCTAAGTGCTGTTATGAAACTATTAATTCCTATCAGGCTACAAACAAGACAAGTAGTAAATTTTCGAATGTATAGATTTCTAGATATTATTTTTAAAGCATATTTTAGATCGATTGTATATCGAATATAAAAGAAAGAAAAAAACATTTTCGCGGAATTTTCCACATATAACGGAGTAAGCAGAGGAAACCTAGTATTAAGATAACAATATGTTCCCGCATGCACAATTTTCAAGACATTGCGTGTTTAGTGGCGGAACTCCACTGCATAGTATCTACCAGAGCGGAGAAATGAAAATAATTTCAATATCGCCAGATTAATTTTTTACATAATATATATTTTTTAATATACGATTTCAGGTTATTAGATGCTGTATCCGCTTATATAGAAATTAAAGCTGACCTTAGTGGAGAACAAGCTAAACTATTATTCCTTTCTAACTATAATGATGTACATCCCAGTCAAATAACGTAAGCAATATGGTTTTTAGATTCACGCTGTATGCACGCACATGGCAAGATAGGCAGAGGGAATCTGGGAACAAAACACTTTCTGTTCCCCATTTTTCGCCAAAATCTCGAGGTATTGTGTGTTGAGTGGCGGGACTCAACGCTGCGCTTTGTCTCATTACCAGAGTGGGGAAGTGAAAATATTAAATTTTTCATTCTTTGATTGGAAATCAAGCCCACAACCGTCGATTTTAAAGTTGCACGCTTGTGCTTCTGGGCTACGACGGACTCCATAAAATAAAATAAAATACATTCAATTCAATTCAATTCATTTTAATACATTCATAATTTGAATTAATATTAAATATTAAACAGATATGCACTTTCTCACTCTGGTAACACAAAACATTTCCAGTTCCATTACCTAATATGCAATGCCTCAGATTCAGGCAGAAAGTGAAGAGTGGAGTGTTAAGACACTATCCGAATTTATGAAAATCACAATTTTTAGATCGATCTTGTGATGTCATATGAATGAATACTATAAAAAACATAGTTA
>FAPJ01000444.1:0-11885 GCA_001485985.1 Heliconius ethilla aerotome | reverse complement strand
TCTATATGTGTATTTTATCACAAAAGAATTAGCGGTTTGGCTCTGATTGCGTAAACGACAGACAGACAGACAGAGTTACTTTCGAATTTATAATATAGGTATGGATGATATAGGCACTCTATGCACGGCTGTTACGCTCTCATATGTCATACACAAATATTGGTCATTTCGTTTAGATCACGCGAAAGAAGCCGTGGGTAAGAACAAGTATTATATGTATACTATGTCTATATAAATATATATGTTTTTATTGTTTTCGGGTAGGTATCTCATACATCGTAACGTATATGAACCGATGTTCATGTAGCCGTGGGTGATATTCCAAATGTACCGCGGTTATGTCCTTATAATCAATATTTATTGTTATTGAACGTAGTTCGTTCGGACGTTATCTAAAAGGCCCGAAATGTTCTGTAATACATTGAATGTGAAACACAAATATGTTATTGCTGATAAGTTTTTTTAGTGTCGATTTCTTTATATACTCGTAAGTTGGCAATCGAAAATGAGTCTCGAGGGAAATTATAAGACTTGGTACTAAATTAGTACCTAATAATGATTAAGTAACGTTTTCTGACCATAAGTTTATTTATTTTTAACCATGCCTTATTCTTCATAGTCGAGTGTTTAGGAAAAATCTGGTGTCAAAACATTGTTTTGTCCATTTTTCACTTTAATTGGAGACATTGTTTGTTGATGAATCAAACTCAACGCCACGCCGGCGCTACCAGAGCGATAAATAAGAATAATTTATATCTCCTGAGAATCGAATCGGTGAGAATCGAACCCACAATAATGAAGCTTATAGCCTGATTCTATCACAGCCCCACGATGTCGTCACGATGATTAAGCATTAAAATTGTACTCAGGGTGAATTTTGAAATAATGGTATCCTATTATATAGCGGGAATCGACCACACAACCATCGCGCTTACAATTGAAAATTGATGGTCTGGATTTGGATTATTGACCATTATTAATTTTCGTACCATTTGGCGCTCCGTTCTCTCTGACTACCCCGCTAGGGATAAAGCGTGAACTTAAGTTAAGTTAGTTATTAATTTTTAAATAACCTACTATTTTTTTAAATATGCAAGGCAAATGTTATATTTCCTATATTTTATATTTATGTACCTGCATATATGTAATTAATAATCAATATGAATAAAATGATCGATGTAATGCGCGACCCCGCAACTTGAAGTCCTCCTCGAGGAGGATGTAATCTCTCGTCAAATGCCACTCATTTATTGCTTAAAGTCACCGAGTGGATACATTATGGTGTAAGAAGCGAATTGATAGTAAAAATAAAGCTTGTAGTTAATTAGGTGTAAAATTAAATAAATAGTTAGAGTAGGCAGAAGAAAAATTAACGAGATTAATAGTTGTTAATAAGTATATTTAAATATACGTTTACTATTTATATTTATATCGGATTTATATTTATATCTGACATATTTATATTATGTTATTAATATTAACTTTTTCAAAGACACTATTGTTATGTTATTTTCTATAACACCTATTTCTAAACATTAACTTTAAAGAACACACACACACACACACACACAAAAAAACGATCTATCTTGTCGTGGCGTACGTAGGCGGCGTTGAATTCCACAACTCAACAATGCTTTCACAATTCGGCGGAAAACGGGAAAAGCAGTGTCTTACTACTACAACACCATCTGCCTACCCTGCTACGTGCGAGATACAGCGTGAAGCAGAAAAACAAAAACTATCTGCTCCCGCTTCCGCTTCATTACATAACCTACCTTTTATCACTTGGAAATAGTAGTTGGGCTCACGCAGTCATCTCGAGCCTCGTCTGACGCCCTCCCCCCTCTCCCCACACACTTTACGTAAGGTGTGTTACGTTTTGTTTGACGACCAGAATAAGTTTATTTTTATGTTTTATCGTGTCATATTATATGACGTGCTGGGACCCGGGGCTGGACTTGACCACTATGCATATAGGTCCTGAATCTACCGTTGAATCAGAAAGGTTCAGGTACCTGGAACTGGAATGCACGAGTCCGGACACATCGATCACAATACTGAATCCAATTGTATTTTTAAATAATACAGTAGTCTACTAAAATACGAAGGTATACTGACAACACGTAATTTAAATTAATTCTTCTTGATTAAAATTATAACAAACATACTTACAGATATATAAGACATAGCAATATATGTCTAGTATTACTCATAACGTCTCAAGAGGATCATTTTCCCGGAACACAATAATGCCTTTTGTAGCAATTACAAGGTAAGCCGCTTGCACGTTGCAGCACTGCGATTGAGTGGCACTCCTAGATTGAGGTTTCTTCATATTATTCTGAGAGTTATGGGGATTTGAAATTACATCATAAATTTTATCAACTTTTTTCAAATATATTTTTAGAAGTTGAAATGCCTCTAATTCTTTTTAAAAATTTCAAATATTGAAATCAAGTGATTCGTACCAAGTTAAATAAATTAGAAACTTAATACTTTTTTATCTTTTTTTAGTGTCACGCTGCTGTATCTCGCATGTCAGAGTAGGCAAAAGTGATATCTAGTGCCAGGACACTGCGTTTTCAATTTTTTTAGTTACGCCTATTTTTTTAGTGCCGGAACTCGATGCCTCGCTGTTGAGCAGAGTGAGAAAATCAAAATAATTTATTCTCGAGTGCAATTTTCAAACCCACAAACATCGCATTTACTCCAGACGGTCTTCAAATATTGTTATTTTATAAACAAACTTACTTGTAATTACAAAATTAATAGTATTTTTTTCTTTTAAATATTAGTTATATTTAACAAAGATGCCACTTACAACACACAACAAACAATTTTTTAATTTAAATTGGTATAAGTATCTAAATAAAAGCTCAGAGAGAGGGTGACGTGAAGCTTCACACTCGACGTGACAGCCGACCTGCTTCTACCAACCTAAGTCTACTTGTCTTCTAACTAGGTTTTGTCTTACGTTGTTACTTGAGATTGAGTGACTTTGGGATAGTTGAGAAGTATCTATCTAATTGCGGCAATAGGAAATGGAAAATTTATTAGTAGCATCATAATTATTGCTTAATGTTTGGAGTTCATTCACTTTATATGGTCACTATCAAGTGGGCGCTTCAGTCCCTTTTCATTTTCTGCCTTCTTTGATATATGCAGAATACCGCAGCATAAAACTAAAATTTAACCAGCGAATTGATTATTTGTATGACTGTTATATGTGACAGTTCCTTTTTTGATTTAGCTAAGAAAGTTGATTGCTCTTTCCTAAGTTAGGAAGAAAATATATCACACTGTTAATGTAATACAAAAATTTACAATTTCCAAATTAAGAAACTATTCTTTAGCTTTAGAAAAAGATTAAGATTCTTGAAACGTGGTCTTTTAAAACAATATAATTGTACGAATATTTTTACTTTTCGAAATTTTATTCTTCTATATGAAATTAAACATATAAAAGAAACAAATACGTGAAATTGTGATTTAATTACATGAAAGATTAATAAATTTATCTTAATCCTTATATTTCATAGTTAAGACTACACTAGTTAATATTACTCACTAAACAGGCACGTTTTATAGAAACACACGAACACACATACATAGACACGAGCACGTCGCGCATCGGTTATTTGTCTGGCGCATCCTCTGGTGTAGGTGTACGTCTAAAGCACAACATATCGTGCATCAAGTTTGTTCAGTGAACTAATTAGGACGGCTGCTCAGTTTGTCAATCATGCAAGCTCGGAGCGCCCTCCTCCTGCTACCACTCCTCCTCCTACCACTCCTCCTCCTACTGCTGCTCCTACTACACTAATTATTTAACTTCGTTCCGCTTTGTGCGCTACTCGAGGATTTACTTTAATTGGATAACGGTAATTTTGTTCATACGTCGCGGGGAGGTGATACTGAGATGGAGTTTCAGATTGTTATTCTGATGAGGGAGCAACTTCGATATGGTTCACTTTTAAACTAAGGCCTCGTTTTTTGTTGGGCTTCGTTATTTGTTTCTTAATTATAATATGTAACAAACAATGTTTCATACAGGTTAACTTTAAAATATATTTGTGACTTCACTTTGATGATTTAATTACCCCTATGTACTACCAAATTAATTGAAAAATACGCACTGTCCGCGTGGTCTAAGCCAAGCTTTGTGTTCGTAATTATGTACAAGTATGTACTCGTAGTATAGGGAGACATGACGCGGTACGATGGCCTTAACCGACTTATTCTGCTTTTTGATAACCGAACTACACCCCCTAAACTGATAGCAAACTGAAAGTAAAAATTATGAGAATGCCCTGGTCGGATTTTTGTTTTGTTCGAATATTTTCATTGGTTTCTAATAAACTTTATTTTAAAAGTTTTCTCTGTATTTTTTATTTGCGTTTGGACCCCAGCTTAAAACTCGCGAACGGTATTTGCCAATATTTTTTTTGTACCTTCATGATTTTTCTGTCTGTATGTAGTTAGCGTTTCACCCTAAAACTACTAAAAGAATATTGATGTAACTTTTTTGTTATATATTTATAGCTATTAGTCCCCAGCTACATATAGCAAAAAGTGATTCGGACTTACACGGGTAAAACCCATTCCTACACTACCCTGTTAAATTCCATAAAACCCACTACAACTTCACAGTTGTCCACCTCGGCCGCCAGTGGCCGGGGCTATAGCTGCCATGGGAGTCTAAAAGTTATTTCTTAGGAGCTGATATGGAATCCATCATGCTAAAACACTTCCTGTGAAATAACAGAATATCGACAGAAACTACGAAAACTTATTAAAAATGAATTACTGATGTAAAATAGTGGTAAATTAATGTAGCATAAGAAAGGCTATATAATACAAGTCAAAATTTAGTCCATAGCCACTAATAACAATAAACAAAAATTAATGTTTAAATAAAATTTAATCATAAATATATAAAATTTGAATTTTAGTTGCGATTTATGCCAAATTGTAGGGAATGAATATCTCCCTCGCCTGTCTAGCGCTAGCGGCTTATACTGTGCGCTGTAATCCATGCCTCGTTTACAAATATACCTCTATACCGCCTATAGTGTCTGCTTCATTTTGATATTAAATTGTTATAAATGTTACCTACATTATTATTTTGACATGTCAAGGCAGCAACAGACTGCAAATATATTAGTTGTGGATTCGATAACCACTCGGGGTAATTATTTATTTCATATTTTTTTTATAAATAATCAATAATTCATTACCCCGAGTGTAAATCGGACGCACAAGCATAAAACGTGTAATAAACATCAGACAATTTCCCTCATTTTTGAGAACTGTGTGTTGAGAGGTGGAACTCAACACCGCGGTTTATCTGTCAGCGGAGGCAAATAATTTAAGTATTATCATTCCTTTCCTGGGTCCCGGGTACGAACTGAGAAGTTAATGGGTTTGAGAAAAATAAAGTAAAGCCACCCCCCAAAGCAATATAACTCAAAACATAAACAATTAGATGCCCGTAATGTATTAGTTAAGCGGCAGTTAATTACAAGATAACGTGAACAGAACGTTGAACGCCGCACTAGCGTAACACTTCTCACTAATTTCCCACCGGACGGATAAATTTTACACAAAATTTTGTGAGAATTCTGCAGTGCCTAGTAACTTTTAATATGCTTAAAATGCGACAAATTGCTACAACGGTACCTAACGCTTGATGCTTAACTGTTAGATAATTTTAACTCTTATGTTAAATAGCCGCCGTTAAACTAACTGGCGCTTAGGTGTTAGCTTTTTGTATCTATTTTGTAAATAAAAAGAGTTTATTTTGCTTTACGCATTTTGTACAAATTTTCTAGACTAGGAATTTACCTCAAGACTATTGTATAAAATTAGCAGTAAATGACAGTACAGGATAGAATTATGTTTATTTACCACGTCTTTATCTTATCTCTCGCTCTGTTAACAATACACGCCGCGTTATGTTTCACCTGTCACTTGTACACTGTAATGTCTTTGAATCATGAAGTGTTTTAACACTTAGAATTCTCTTCCTATACTGCTATAAGCTAGAAACTATATGAAGCAGAAAAAGAAAATATTCTTCCAGATGAAATTTACAAAATAACATTCTGTGAAATATATCGTTAGTCAGCTACGATACCATCTACCTCTACATATATATAAGCACCGAAATGCCAATAAATATCCAATATAACACCATAGCTGGCAAAAATACGGAAAGTTAACTTTAAAGGTCGGTTTTTGCCAGTATACACATAAACCATAACTTTGCCTCGCAACTTATTTTAAAACTTTTGATAAAATAGTTGAAAACTTACAAAATATGGTCATATAAATAAAAGTGAAACAGCCAGCGAGCTAGCCACTTCGTTTTTAAATAGTTTGTGTATACAGTACACGCTGTATAGCGTGAAGCTATTTACAACCAGATATTGTTAGTCGGCATAGACGCAACAGTATGTATTAAAAGGTCAAAATCCTTGATGTAAACAAAAGCTAAACGTTGTCAGCAGCTAATATAAAAATATGAAAAAATCAAGCTTATAAGCTCATGAGAAAAACCTTAGCTCAGCGGATTAGCCTCAGGAAAATAAGAAAAAATAGAAAAAAATGGAATTATTCGTATCTTTCATACGTCGAGTCAAAAATCTAATCAAATTTTCCATTTCGGATCCTCGCTAGATCTGAATGAATGGTAAATTTGCATCTTTACTCAAAACTCATTTGACTTTTCATTTAACTTTAATATTCTGCAGTGCAGCGCTGAAAATATATCAAAACAAACACAACAAACAACAACGGCCCGCGTGTTCCGTCATATTAAACATATTTTTTCTCTAAGCATTGTCATTATCCACATATTAGAAATTTTACGTCGCGTCGGTGTAAATCTTATCAAAAGAATCTTTAAATATTTATTTAACCTGGTCCTCAAGTTTTTAGTTGGTGGTTATGTTATTACTAAACGACAGTAACTCTTTTTTCTTCTTATTTTAAAGCTTAATGGTAGAATTCAAAGCTGCGTTTGTCTTATACTAGAATAAATAAATAAAATATATTTAGTTACAAACAGTAATAAAATAGTATCGAGCAACAATAACAAGCTTAGAGCATCGATTTCCAGAACAAGTAGTGACGAGTAGATCAAAGGCCGGGGAACTTTGTTAAGCGAATTAAGCACTCGCCCTCGAGCGACTCGAGACAATCAGCGCGCTGAGATTACACACGTAACTGGGAAAAAATGCTACGCAAGGAACACGATGAATGGGCGATTTAATGTTATCATACCTGTTAGGCAGGCCGCGGGAAGGACAGCTGTTGTCGAAACCCGTGTTACCTTATTACTTCAAGAAACAGTTATAAAAAGTGAACTAACAGTAAATATTATTCGTGAATACTAAAATTAATGACGAACTATTAGTATCATCTCGTTTATGCAAGTTTTTGTAACAGAACGCAAATTTCATATATCCATATAATGCATATTTTAACTTTTTACCTGAAAATAACATAAGCAAGTGAATTCTGTAAATATACATTTAAATTCCATGGTTTAATTTAATATTATGCTTCCTTCCTTCCTTAGTTAAACTAAGAGATTGGTCTATACATCAAGTAAAGTAAAAAATGTGATCCATTTGTCTGTGTATCTAAAAGTACAATTAAAATTTTTTGTATTATTTACAGAGTTTTATAAGCACTTGTTTATAAAATTCTAAGACTGCAATTAAATATACTTACGTTTAATTGCAGAGTTTTAAAGCGTAGCGTGCGGGCGCCCTATTTGTTAACCTCCCAGTCACGTGCGCGGCGCATAGATGTAGGAATATAATATGAGGTGCTACTCTGAGTTACTAACACGCCGCTCGTGCCATAAAACTTTACTGCTAGTTATCTACACTTTTTGGTACATTCGCTCTTTTTTCAAGTTACTATTTTTTTTGTGTGACTTGTGGATTCGATCTTTACTTTCGGGGAGTTTCAACTATTTTTATTTATTGGCTTTGATAACAAAACAATATGCGATGAAGAGTTCCGCCACTTAGCACACAATGTCTCAAAAATTGTTATGCAAGAAGTGGGAAAATGGAGTTTTCAGTACGTTTTCGGCCTGATTTAATTAAGAGAATGCCACAAAGTATTGACACAAAGTGACGTGTCACTAACTCATTTACTCTGCAAATATCTGGAACAGGAAAAGATGAAACAAATATAGAACAAGATCATATTTTCATCGTTCTATTGAGTTTGTCGGTCTTGCGGGAATGGTTGTAAGGGAAATTATTGAGAATCACTTACTTATCTTAATATATTTAGTAGGTAGTTACGAAAACTATATTTGTTAATATTTAATTATTTTTTTTTAGCTTGACGCTTTGTTTTGCATAAAGCACCCTGCTTGGCAGTGGAATCGTAGTGTTAAGTAACAACCAATTTATAATTGAATCTTTTAAAGAATATAACAATCGCGTCATGGATACCTAGTGTTTTTTTTTGTTATTTTTAAGATGAACATATAAAACTTTATGAAGCCTTATTAATATTTTTTTCAAGTCCTCTGTACCTAACCGAGTTTGTTTATTTTTACATTTTATCTGGAAATGAAGAATTAGGTTTTACTAAATACATGAAATATTTGGAGAAACCCACTTAGTGTTATCAATATTACATAGTATGATTAGAAACTCAAAACTATTTCAAGTAGTCCGAGTTACAGAGGCCGCCGTGACTGGGCTCCCTATGTACGGGGCACAACGTAAAGCTAAAAAACGTATTTATTCAAACTGCGTCGCAATATCAATTCAACGTTCCTTTTCTACCTCTCTATATACATGTATACAAAAAGAAAGAAAACGTATTGTCATTTTATACGCGCGCCTCGCGAGTCGCAGCCGTACGCTAAATAACTTTGTAATATGATCATTGTTTTCACGCGGCGTCCCCTGAGGGGAGGGAGAGGGGATCCTCATTTGAATACTCTCCCACTGTTTATTGTTGGCTTTTTCTGCCGCCGCCAGAATTATCGAATAATATTTGCGTCCTAAGCGCGGTGTTTGGTATTATCTCGGGATTCCATGTGAGTACGCGCGATCGACGCCTCTACGAATAATACTTGCTGAACGTAATGATATTGTTTTGACTTCATTTATTTTGTAGTGATTTTTATGTGACTAATGTATACGTTATATTTTATTATCATTATTTATATGTATGGCGTTAAACACCGCCATTCAGACATCTAACGATTCTTAAATGAGCGGGAACTTAATCTAGTTTAAAGACAGCTGTTATAATATGTGGAAAATATGATTTTAATATGTTTTTTAGTGTCGTACTGTATCCCGCTTGTAGCAGTTTTCGCAAAATTTTCCAGACGTGTTGACATTGTATGGCGGAAATTAACGCCACGCTTTGCTTTGTTACAAGAACGAGGAGATGAAAATAATTCATTCCCCCGAGTAGCAGTCGAACTCACAACCGACACTGAGACGCCCTCAGTAATAACAAGTAAATAATAATTAATTTATATGGCACTAAAGATCGTCATTCAACAGGCATTGTTTCTAAAATATGCGGTAATTTAATATTACTCTGGTATAAAGTATTTTAGTTACTTCACCCTTTATAGCAGGGGCTATGTGCGGGGCTGTTGTTGGCATGTTTTATTTACAGCTATGGTGAAGCAGTCAGAGACGTCATTTTTTTATAGCTTCACGCTGTATCCCGCACATAGCACTGGAGGTTAGGGCAACGTAGGAACCTATTGCTAAGACTCTCCATCACCCGCCTAATTTTCGAGACATTGCGTGTTGAGTGGTGGAAGTCAACACCGTACTTTGTCTTGTTACTGCACCACGACCACGGCAAATATGATTTATAAATGTAATAACGTCTATAACTTAAAACCAACATAAAACCATTATAAGTGATAAACAACTGTCTAACGCCGTTGTTAATAGCGGCGCGTCAACGCTTAACGGCCGTTCACTATGAAATAGCACTGAGTTCCTTTGTAGTTAGAAATGTAGGTGATTTTTATGTTTACATTCTGTATTTTTTATTAGACAATATTTTCTTCGCTTCACATTGCATCTCGCAAATAGAAGAGTAAGCAAAGGGAACTCAAAATGAGTCCAGTCGATTTTGTGATGGAACCCAACATGATTTTTCTTGTTTCCAGAGCAAGGGAATAAAAAAACTCATCCCACCGAGTGGGAATTCAGCCCACAAGCATCAATCGCTGTGTATGGCCTCACTTACTATGTATATATGTACACCTGGCAAAACTGTCTGAATTATACTTGTAGTCATAGTAAAACCAATCAGACACTAAGACTAACCCCATATAGCAACTATCAATATAATGTATATCAGTCTAAGACAGACTATTTCAAAACAATTCACAGCGAAACCGACGCAAACGGAAACTATGCAATTAGTTTAGGTGTTATTTGAGCGATAGGCACCTCCAGTTAGCTTAAACCTGGGATCTGGTGTGTTCTGCTAACTGGCGGGGAGCTGCTCCAAGTGGTGTATTGATTATTTGATATTTATAAGACTGAGGTTATTGTGGTTGTTGGCTCGCGCGTGGTCATGTTATTTTTGGTGAATAAAAAATCTATAAAATATTATGACTGCTTGTAATTAATACGGATGAAATATTAAATGAAGTCTAACATCAAAATACGGCTGTACGCTGTGTTCATCATAATAATCAGAGGGAACTTATTGTTCAGACGTTCGGTTTCTTACTTTTCGCCAATCAAATGATGGTTCTCTCCTGAGCCAGTGGTAGATTCCTGTAGAACTGGCTACCAACATTTTCTTATAATTTGACAATTCAAAAGTGCTTGTAATGGCCTAATAGAATAAAATATATTTTGATTTCGGTTGTTCGGACCATTAATAAAATTAAATTCCAGAGATTAGCGTCGTTCCACACATTATGCAGCACCCGCATATCAAGCAACACCATAGCTAAAAGTAATACAGAGTAATCAAAACAACTTCATCCAAGCGGAAATCGAACCCGGAACCCCGAGCCGGAGGCTGATTTGATCCAAGTAGGTCACATTCACAAATACGATTGCGTATTCATGAGGCACAAGCGATGCCTAGCACCGACTATTACGTACAACCATAATTTACTTCGATAATATATGTTTTGAATGTATTATAATATTAGAAAATGTTATATTTGAATTGTTTAATTGGATATATTGTAATGTATACATAATTTAAATTACATGAGACTATTGGATAGTCATATTCCTTATATATGTACATTTTTTATGAATGTTTGATTATTTTCTTTATACGATAAAAAATACGACGCGGCGTTGATTTACGCTAATAAGTATGCAATTTTTCGAAAAACCGATCAATGAGGGTATATAGGGAATTTATAACATCCGGTTGTTATATGTCATAGTTTACGTTTACCTACACTATTATATGTGTAATAAAGCGAGAAGTTAATAAAAAATTAAATATAAAAATTGAGAGCAGAATGGCTTATAAAATCAAAACCTAAAAATAATTTCTGTGATACCGTATTTGTATCTATCTAAATAGAAAGAAAACAAAGAACAAAGTGTATAATCACTAAGTCATCTCTATCTAACTAAATAATCCACAACTGTTTCCTTATGCAGGTAAACTCTAAAGTGTACACACATGAGCGCCAGGGGACTGTTCACTTGCGTTTGAATCAGCAGGCCACACACGATGTCACGCTGTGGGCGTTAGAGTCAATGGGATGTGTCACTTACGAGTACTGTCCTGCCTTTATAAGTTTCATCAATGATTCGGATGTAGGGTAAAACCGGGATAGATGCCCCATTTTTTGAAATATCCACCTAATTAGATAAAATATATTTTTTATAGGA
>FAPJ01000438.1:3183-19451 GCA_001485985.1 Heliconius ethilla aerotome | reverse complement strand
GATATGTATCGATATTTTTTTCTTTTCTTTCAAAATCATTAACAATCGTTTTGAATCGTAAATATTTAGTGTTTCCCGTATTTATGTTTAATTACTAAAGGACCAGCCGGATGCGCTAAGCGCCGTTACCGTTTTAAGCTATTACTTATAATTAATTTAGAAATGTATTAGTATAAAACATCGTTATGGTGGAATAGTTGGGCTGGTCTAAGGTATGAAGGCGGTGGTCGTGGACCTTAATTCTATGGTAATATATATTAACAGCATTTTCCAAATTTTTCTCCAAATAAAAATCAAATTTATTTCCTTCTGTAGCTTTAACGTATCAGAAATAAAATTCGTTGTGCAGTAGAACATATTGTTATTTCTAACAACTTTCAAAGCAGATAAAGTTATTGATCGTTGTGTGATGATAAAGGATATAAAAGCTGCTGATAACGTACGTGGGGCTTTGTTTGGTGATCAAGCTGCGAGGGTACGTACTTTAATGTATTTTTTCATATATTTATTGAGATTTAATTATATTTTGGTATTGAAATTATTGAATTTATAGTAGTAACCTAGAGTTCCTAAAGTAGTCGCGATGGATGTAGGTTTATAATTCCAGCCTACTCAGGGCGAAGAATTGTTTTTATATTAGGAAAAGCTTTCAAAAGTTGAAATTAAGTAGAACATTTTTCAAACAATTATGCAAAAATTTACTTTTTAAATTATTTCACGTTGTTACAGACAAATGTTCATTTATCTTAATTTTTTTCGTTATATTTCCAATTTCACGCACGGGCGACAAATTTTGCAAGGTAGACAAAGAAAACTATCGATCAATATTTTTTTTTAGCTTCATGCCGTATTTCATTCCCCTGACTGGGAATCGAACCTACAAGTTCGCTTTTGTGCCCCGCGTCACGACAGACAATAACTCTTAATTAAATTAATTAAAAACGGGCTTCAAGTCTTTATTTGTGTCATCGCAAATCTGAGTTGCAAAATTACACGAACATTTTTAGAGTTCCGTGCGAAAAGGGTAAAACGGCGCCCTGTTACTTAGACTGCGCTGTCTGTCCGTGTGTCTATCACCAAATCGTATGAACCGTGATAATTAGACACTTGAAATTTTCACACATGTATTTCTGTTGCCGCCAACAAATACTAATAAACAGAATAAAATATTTAAGGTGGCTTTTTACTCTCAAATATTCGTCGTATAGTCACAAGGATGGCAGGGTCGTGCCCACCCCAGAGTAATTTGGTGCCCACATCAGAAATTTTTCTTAAGCTCATTATAACTTAACTATTAAGTTATATCCCATATCTCCATATCTGAAGCATGTAACTTCGTATTTGACTTTGACTTTAATTATCATTCGTCATTTAATTATTTATTTATTTATATTCAACCTTAAATTGTAATTCATTGTTGAAAACGTACATTTTATAATTGATTCTATAAATTCAAGTGCATAGGTCGTGGCGGGTGGAATAATTTTTGTATGGAAATTGAGTGCATTGTGCGCATCCTGTAATAGTGTTTTGTATACATTATATTATTATAATAAACTAGACGAATAAAGAAACCCGTGATTTTTATCTATATTCGATATATTATCGGTTTATAATGAAAGATATTTTTAGATTTTTCTGTGTGTTTTTTATATTGCATCAGTTCTGGAATATTTTATAAAGGAATAAATACGTCGTAGCAATTTATGTAACCTAACTAAAAATGTTTTTTTTATATTTTAAACAAACATTATCATGAGTGAAATTAATAACTAAACTATCGTAAAAGTTTACATGAATAGGTAAACCAAGGACATCCTTAGTCCCGATTAGATTTGAACATACTACTTTAGAATGATGTGAATGGTTATAGATACAGAGGAAATCCGTTTAGTATATCCAAATAATGCTATCAAAATAATATTTTTTGTATGAATTTCAATATTTGGAAATTTTTCATTGTTCCTTTTCTTTTGCCATATTTTTTTTAGTTTCTCGTTTTATATACAGTGGTAACCTAGTGTTAAGACATTCCATTCCTTTATTGATTTTTTGAAATATTCCGTTATTTTGAAATATGGCAGAACTCAACGCCGCGCTTTGTCTTGTTATGAGAGCAAGGAAATGAAAATAATTAATAGAAAAATAATAAACGAAACAACGTCGCGTTTACAGTCACGATGGAGTCATACATATCGAGTATATTGCCTGAAAACTACACAATCAAGGGCAACAGAAGTATAAAATAATATATTACTTATTTACATATTTTACATACATTTGTGTCGTTTCACGGCTATTATAGTTTCATACTGTAGCGTAACACAGCTTAGGTAGTTGCATTTGTGCATACCTACTGCATATGCACGTTTAGGACGTTTACTTAGAGATGGTGCGTGGAATTTTAAAAGGTATCTAAGAAAAAAATTCGTTTTCGCCTATATTTATACTGTAAACGCGACAGGTTGTGGGTTCGATTCCCATTTGAGAAAATGAAATAGGTATGTACCTTACTAGTAACCTCTGAAAAGTTCCATTATTCATATTCTGGCTCCAACCTCAGACCAGCTCGATCGAACCATATTATTATATTGTCACCGTTATTGTGTGGGGTGGACACAATATTATACTAGGGTGGGAACAGACCACATAGCCTCCCCCATTTCTGGCGCCCATGGATACGATTATATGCGAACCAGTTTCACAATGAGTTAATTAGATTTTGATACATAGTTATATATTATACTAATTTTACATACTTATAAATCGATAATCAATATTATATAGAAATTAATGTACCTATAAGTACCTACTAAAATGCCTTTGATAATATTACATTTTACAACCATATTTGTGTTTCAAGGTGTAAATGTTTCAATAGTTTAAATATGAACATTAGTTTGATAAATTTTAAACTCTTGCACGTAAAATTACGTAAATACAATGCTCATATTATATTGTTAGGTTAATTAATTCTCATCGCGCCATTTTTAAGGCACTTATCAACCTTAATGCATAATTTAAATATTCCTATGCCTTTTTTTCATCCAAACTTTGAAACGACATCGCAACATTATTTATTAAATACTTTGCATTTTCACGAAGCCTTCTTTACACACATACATTTGAATGTGTGAGTGGAGGCGTGTAGTTCAGTGCGCAGGCGCCGCCTCAACGCTCAGTTACGTTCTGGACGTCACCACGTCAAGACGTCCCTGCGAACTTCGGGAGACACATTCATTTTTTTTTTCCTAGTTTTCGGTAACTGTGCTGTTCAAATAAGGTTATCGAATTAGGATATCCTCTTTTGGTGAGTTTTTTTGTATGACTTTGGTTTTTTTTTATTATTAACATTTATGGTTACAAATGTTTGTATTTCACTTATTTTCTTAACTTGAGTCACGTTTGAAGATGTGATGTCACTTTTGACACTTCCTCCGTAATGCATCAATGGGATTTCTTTTTTAAGTAACATAATAATTAGTTTGATATACACAAGTGTTGGATTGTGGAGAGGCGTTGCAGTGATAATACTGTGATTCATTTTAAATGAAACACTCGATGCAAACGTTTATGTAAAGAGTGTTAGTTCAAAGTACTGCATAATAAAAAATAATGGCCCATAAAGTAATATATGATGTATGTTGAAAGCCTTATGGTATGATAGCTATTTCTTGATATGTATAGCTATTTCTGCAAGAAGTTGAAAACTTATTATAAACCTAAACACTTTTTTTTTTCTTAGTAGACTGGTATTTAACCTGTCATCCTCAAAATTAACTAGTAACTTCATTGGGTTAGAAAGCGATAATCTTTCTTTAACTGAATAAAAAAACAGAAAATAGTAATTCTATTTTGGGCTGTAAGACCAAAATTTAAATTCACTGAAAAAACCTAAATTTTCCAAAACTTTGACGAATATTTTTGTAGCAGTATTTTGATATTTATCTATCAATAAAATTAGTAGATTATTTGAATGTTTTTATATATTATTGTATATATACATATGTCTAAGTATTCAAACATCACAACTTGCGCTCGTGAGTTATAAGATGATTTATAATATTAAATTAATCGCAAGGTTGAGATTGCAAATTCACACTCCTTCCTCAAGACAATAATTTTATTCATAACGTTAATAACCAAGGTTTTGGGTTAAATCATCGTAATTACGACACACATAAAGAATAATTTCCTGCCGAGAACTGCAGATGTATTGAAATATGCCTTTAAAAGTATTTAAATGTTCATAAAATATCTTACAAACAAAAAAAGTCAAGGAGTTTGTTGAAACGCTTAATCTAATTGTGTTCATTAAGAAAATTGAGAAATATATTTTTTGCTTGAGACTTACTGGTTAAGCCCTTCAGGATTATCTGGCGCTAATAGAATACTAGCGACTGAACCATGTTTTCATCAATTATAGCTTTTAAATACAAATATTACCTCGTTAAATATTATTAGAGGTGCCATACTTACCTATAAAATTTACTAATCCCAAGACAGGATCGTCCCGAGACAGTACTCCACGCAAGGAAACCCCATGATCATTAGAACATTGATACACAATATCCTAATACATATTTAAATTTTCCACCTTATGTCCAAAACTAAAAATTTTAGTTTATTTTAAATTTACCTCAAACTCAGAATGTAGAAGAAATGTAGATCCATTTACAGGCAGTGTTTCATAGAATACATATCTAGAAATTAAGCGTCTAAGCATTTTCTTCATGGATGAATTGTGATTAAAGTCATTTGCTGCATTTTAGTTAATTTTGATTACATCTATGCAAATTACTTAATTCCACTCGTCTATCAAAAGTATTGACTTATTACCAGAACATCTGATTGTAAAGTCGACGGGTGTAGGTTCGATTGTCACTTGTCATTTTCATTTTGTCGCTCAGGTAACAAGACAAAGCGCGGCATTGTGTCGCCACTTAACACGCAATGTCTCGAAAATTGGTCGGTGCCTAGTGAACAGATTGAGATATTCTTAACACTAGTTTCGCTCTGTCTACTATGCTATATGCGGGATACAGCGTGAAGCAAAAAACATATCACCCTGACCGTACGCTAATAACTCATCGTTTCTAAAAATTAAAATTTTAATTCTCATTACGTGTGTCCTCCAACGAACCTCTACAATATTGTACTTTTATGAATAAATTAACAACTTTAATGCTCATTCCATTCATTTACTAGCAGTTATTGGTTTTAAACGTTAACATTAAACTTTGTATTGTGCCTATTTCTAAAGGTAATCAAATTTATAGTCCTTTTGCTTTTAATGAGACACCCACAGAACGAAGTGGCTTTAGATACTATTTAGCTTCCTTCTTTTAACTTATTAACCATGGAATTTAAAATGTAACGTATAATTTTCATTATTTATGCAATTATAAATGATTTTGAAATATTAAGATTTTATTTAACATTAAATAAATTTGATATATCCAAAAAGATCTAAACAAATTTTGATCTTTTTTTGCTTCAAAACCTTTATCTCAAGATACCTGTGTGGTAGACTATACAATCAGGTCAAGGAGCGGTTAAACGCAAATATTGCATTGTTATTTTAACTTACGTTTATTTACAGTACACATTGTATATACTTCGTTTTTCTTCTTGGTGTCCCACTAGGGCTGTATTGGGGCCAATATTGTATAAATTATATATAAGTGACAATTACTAGTTAATAAATATATTAAAAGTTGTTATTAGAACGACCTGTGAGTTTTTTTTTTGTGTTTATTCTATCTTGTTTAAAAAGACATACTATAATATATAGTTATTTTTTGCTCTTTTATAACATTAATCATTAAAAATAACAAATTATTGATAGGAATTATCGTTGAAAAGAAATAAGCCCTAAGAGATTTATTATAATACACATTTATTATTTGATTTACTAATGTTTATTATTAAAGATTATTTTGAAGACACGTAAGCTACAGCGTAAATAAAAAAACTGTAATTTTTTTCAATGTGATTAATAAACGTCATGATATTTAGCACCAACGTTTGCCGTAGCACCTATGTGACGATTTGACGAAATAATATTTTAACACTGGCTGATTCTATACAAAAGACTAGTTTTATCCTGGAAGAGCCAAATACGTAGTACATTTTTTTTACAATTTTTGTGTAAAACTGTAAATATGTAGATATATATTGCATATATTATATATTAATTATCGCCATCGTAGCGTGAAGTGTGAACCATGTCTTCTATACATATAATAATAATAAACATACAATCTATCTATACTTCTATAGTAATATTATAAAGCTAACGAGCTCGTTTCGTCAAAAATACCTATCTCAGAAACTATTGGTTTTAATTGAAAAACTTGGCGGAACCACTCAACGTTGCACTTTTGAAATGAAAACGTTATTTATTTCATATTTCATTCACCCGAGTTCAGACCCACTACCGTCGCGTTTTAGTCACAGTCTTATGGCTCTACATCACGATGGAATTGTTACGTTTTATTAGATACAGCATCTGTCATATCAACACGCATGATGACTTAAAGAACATGATGATTGAAGTTGCTATAGGTACTATAAATATAATTTACATAAAAAAATAGATTTTTTATAATGAATTATTAAGAAAAAAAAATTAAATCTGCATTTTTTTTTAAACTGGACTCTGTCATTTTTCTACGTACAGTACTTAGTAGCGACCGTCCTCTATTTTGTCATACTTGATATTACATTGTAACGAGTTCCAAGTTTTAACTGTTCTTAGTAGAACGGTAGCGTCGTTAAACGACGTGATGTCAGACACTTAACTTGTTTAGCTTAAAGGTAATAGGTATGTATTACTTGGTCAGCATGAAGAGCGCTCTGGCATGTATGACATTGGCAGTATCAATTATATGGGTAAATCAGCTTACGTTCCTGTTTCGTTCTTCGTATCTATTATAATTGTTTTAAGTATACGCTGGAGTTAATCTTACAGAAATACTTTTTCTGAGAGCTTTATAATGATGATAATTAATCATTGCATTTCTGGTGTGCTTCTACTAGAGGCCACTTTCATGAGGCAGGGGCACTTTAATATTTTCTTTGCGTCACCGGTAACGAGGCAACGGCGTTGAATTCCACCACTTCACGTGTAATGGTTCCGAAATTAGAGTGGAGAGCGAAAGTGTCTTAATGGGAACAGAATATTGTAACACTAAGTTCCCTCCAATTAACCTGCTATGTGCGGAATACTGCGTGAAGTTAAAAAATATCTCTTAATGTTTATTCAAGGACCTCACGTGCGTTTTAGCGTCCTACTCCGCTTTACGTAGTTTCGTGTGTACGTTGTCTGTCTGTCAGTAACTGAAGAGTTTTATATATAATAAAAATTTATATATAACTGACAAATTAATTTGTACAAGAAATAAGATTCGCAAACTACATATTACCTTTATATTTTTGAACCATTACTTTAAAGATAATATTGCTGAATATGAGTCAACTCAATAGATAACATATATACTGTCGCGGTATTTTATCTATTATTTATTTATTAAAAATTATTTTGAACATATTTTAATAATCTTAGAGCTTAAACAGCTTAGGCCCCGTGTCAGACGGATGGCCGGAAATTGATATTTTGTCAATTTTATTATAAATTATAAAAGATTAGATAGTTTTTGTACTATATTCGAGGCTATATTTACTAAATACTCTATGTAATATACTCGATTTTTTAAAAACTATCGAAATTATGCTATCAAAATCGATTGTAATATATATGTAGAAATAACTAAAAAATATATATTTCATCTCATATATGTATTTTGGAAATAATAATATTTTAAAAATAATTCAAGTGGACGTTTTTTAATATTGGGTTATAAACAATACTGACAGAGAGAATTGATGAATCTACTAATATCTGCCCAAACCGCAAATTGAGAGTATCTATCAATTATCATAATTTTCCTTTAGTTACCCAAAAGTAATTGATTGCCGCATCCAGAGATATTACTTTAAATTTAGTCTATATTAATTAATTAAGATGTTGATTCTATTATATTAATGGCAGCAACCCTTATTCGAGGTTTAATTGTAATTAATACGCTGATCGACGATCTATTAATCAAACTAAAAAAATAAATGGGCTAGAATCAATGATAAAAATCAATAAATACATATAGTATCAGTATACGGCGTTACGATGCTTGCGCAAGACACGCCAAAGCTATGAAAATATACGATAAAATTAATGATGATTTTTGTTTTAGCACGACTAGCGTAGGTTTATTGTTTTGTAGCGAACAATTAAATATTAATGCTGTCGTATTTAGGAAAGGCGTTTGAAAGTCATACGTTACAGTTGAGTGAGTCTGGTCCAGTGGTTGGTATCATGTCTGTTGCTTATGAGGTTTTAGGTTAGAATTTGGGTGGTCTAATGTGAAGATCATTGCTGAATGCTATAAATTTTGTGTTACACTTGTGTCTCTGAGTAGGTTCTCGATTTTTGGTTATTTTATGTACATTAGGTATAGTTATTTTTTTTTATACTTAATATGTACCTATATAATATTTTAAATATTATTAGTTATGGCAACATCGCTGCTTTATGATGCTTGCCATATTATTTACATTTATCCCTTGGTTTCATTAAAAATGTAATTAATAATAATTACTTTTTATACAAATATGAATATTTAAATCTAATTAGAACTTATAGCGCTTAATAATGTTGAATTGTTTATAGTTAGCAAAAAAATTGACTACCCGCTCCTAGGATTGAGGGGTTCAAACCAACTCTAGCTTTATTACATTACATAAATATTGATTCATTAGGCCGCCGTTGTCTAATAAATTCTAATCAGAATCTCATGAAATTGAAGCAACAGAGAGTAGTGTACATAGATATCGTAAAAAATAAACTATTAGTTACCCAATTTCAACCTGACTAATAACTTGTTCAAATTGCTATAGCTACTACAGCTACTGCGTCCTAGGAATCTTTCTAGTTATATGAGTAAAGAAATTAAAATTATGTTATAGAATCACGTTTCTTGTCAAGTATACTCTACGTACGATGCGTATAAATCGAATACCACAACTCGCCATATATTATTATGCAATTTTTAGATTACCGATCCAATCTCATAATATTTCTCGATATCTTTATTTTACAATCGAAGGAGCGGTTTGACATTGAATGATTTTACCTCATAATTTCAATTATATACGATTGTGAAGTATAAAATTATTTCAAACAACCTCACGGCACGCAAATCTATTGTCTAGATGCGTAAAAAAAAGAGTACATGTTTTAATTGTCTGTGCTCGTTAAAATGGCGGATCTTTTCGCGCCAATGCAGACGTCACTCGAGTGATAATTAAAGTGACATAGCTAATTCGGTCAGCGCAGCGGTTTAAGTTAATTCTCTTGTATCTGGTAACTGAAGAATGTGAATATATTACTTGGTTGTAATAAATTTGAGCGTCTATAAGTATTTTTTGGTCGTTTTTAAGTAAATGTCCTGTTAGTTTTTAGATTTGTGATTTTTTTGCGAAAAATCTTCGAAATCTTTTAATATTATTAGTTCAATATTAGTTTTATAATACAGAATAATTTACTCGTTCAAACAAACATTTGAAAATTGCTTACTATTAATAATAGCTAGTATGGAAGACAAACTAAAATATATTTTTTTATTTTAAACGGCAATTATAACATGGAAGTCATGTTAAAATAATAGGTACAAATAATAGGTATGCGTCATATGTAACATATGTGGTACATCACATATGTTATACATTGACCCGGTAGAACCTACCAATCTAAATTTTCCTCATATTATTAAAATATAATTTTTCAGTGTCTACAAATACACACTAAGAATTAAACAGTTATTAAGAAGAATTACTTAAATTACTTAAAATTATTAACTATTAAATAATTTAACTGAACAAAGAATGGTGCAAGATATTGTCTTTTCTAAATATGAATATATATTACATTTACTCCTATAAATTAATATAACTCGCATGATTGCCAGTTCGTGTTGTATCAGGTGCTTATTATACAAGAACCTTTATACAGCTGATCAAACTCTTCATTTTATTGGAAATTTATCTTTATTACTTAAGACTTAAAGTTAAAATTTGTATAAACATAATTGTTGCTATCTCGAACAACTTTATATTATATTCTCTACGGAAAAATAACTCGTATCGTATGTACTATTGCTCAAAATGGTGAAAAAAATATATATATAGTACAATTTTTTCTTATACTCGTATATATACTTTTTTTTGGAAAAATATTTTTATTAAGAAGAAAATCACTAAATATAAAGAGTCAGTTTTAGGAAATACAGTTAAATACAGTTTGGAAACATATTTTCTATTACACATTGGTATATAATATTTTCTATAATTTCCGCACATATATTTTGTTTTGTTTATGAAAAGAAATATAATGCCCACAAGCTAATAAAAGTAACAGTACAGTAACGTTAGTACAAATAATAGATAAATATAAGTATGCTGTTCTTTAAATATTTCTTAATATAGCAATAGTTGTTCTGTACGTGTCTCTAATATTTTAAGTATCTTTGTCTGTTTAACAATAATTGTAGTGAAACCTTCATGCATATTCAGTGTACGTAATTAACGATTCAAACCTATTTATCGCAAGATTGCCACGACCTCGGCTTTTAAAAAGTATTTCGACTCATTATCACTTCCAGTAGGGTTGGCTCGAAGAAAAAATGTTTTTTCCTATTGTATATATATGTATGTAAATTAACAAAAACAGTAAAGCCAAACAAACGCGAAAGGTTGTGGTTCGACTCAAGGAAATGAAATATTTAATATTTTCATGTTCTCCGTTGAGCGTTGAGCTCCGCCGCATTCGGTGGAAAGTTGAGATCAGAAGCGGAATCTTAATGGGAGCGGAGTGCCTTAACCCTAGGTTCCCAGTTTCCCTTTGCCTATCCTGCTATGTACAGAATAGAGCGTGAAATTAAAAAAAAATAAGGTTAATAAATAGATGCATACTTTGCTAGAACATTAAAAATATAATATAAAATTCATGATTAATTTGAAAATGGCAAAATTCTTTGAAATATTTCTCTGTCTAAAGAAAGTTTTTGTAATAAAAGCCAGCCCTACTCACTAACACTATATGAATTCCAAGTGTAATTAGAAAAAAACAAATAGAGCATAGATAGTTAACACCTAAGCACAGATAACGTAAAAGGCGGGAAACTATGACCGTTATTCTTATCTTTTGTTATCTGTCAAAGCGAGTAGTTTCTGATAATTTCTCGAGTTTGTGAATATAACACGCTGTATTGTAAAATGATTAATTTTCTAATCTGTTAAGTGTTTAAATATAACTTTTTTTTTATCTGTTTAAAAGTTGACGTTTCTAAGAAATTTAATAATCGAGGATTGATTGATTCCTGATTTTAGTGAATACATAGCCGACAAAGAGGAGGGCGCGGCTGATTTGTTAAATGATAAATATAAATGGCGTTAAGTTTCACCAGTCAACACGCAATACTTCATGAAATCAAATGACAGTAGGGAACGGAAGTGTCTTAATGGAGAACTTATAAATATGGGCCTAAGTTCTAATTAAGTATATGCAAAAAAAATAATTAATCGAGATATCAAAGTTTGTAAAAATTATCACATTTTCAATGTTTAACGCCGAATATATAAAGAATTGGTAACAATAGTTAATGATTTGGGCGGCCATATACCTACTTGTTCAATAAAGCGTTACTATCTACCGCAATTCCCGCCCCGCCATTAGCGAGCGACATGTAAAGTTTTTTCCATACATTATCGCCGTCACGTTTCACTTACCGGGGGTAGATAAAATTAAACGTTATAGGTATTCATGAAAATTTATGTTCTTTTGCTATATTGTCATTAGTGCTTTATGTAAAATATGTAAAAAATATGTGTAAAGTTGGTTAAGGTTATATTTTTATTTATCTATCTTTCTAAATATATTTTTTTATCATATTTTTTTTCAGATAAAAAAGAAACCTTTTTTTCATGTATGTAATATGTACTAATTTATTTTATTAAGAAAAATCCTAATTTGGCCCATTTCCAAAGGAATTTTGTGAAAACCACTCTTAGCCCTCCCCCACACTCTCTAATCTACCTACATGGCATTTTTCAACTTCGTAGTCTTATTTCAAAGAGCAGTAGTTGTGCGTTGTCTGTCAGTCACTCAATAACGGAATAGTTTTATATACATAGAATATGGTGACGTTTAACAATAGTTATTTTTGAAGCATAGGTCACCCAGGAACCTAGTGTCTACGTCGGCCTTCTCGGTTATCACTGGATTATCTACTTTCTTCTCTATACACAATTAAATATATATTTTTTCCTCTATTTAAAGTAAACCTAGTCTTTGCATTCTTATTTTATAGTTGTTGAGTAAGGGATCAACAAACAAACGTTCTAGGAAAGCGGTGTCTTTGAGCTGTACGCGAGACCACTCAAGTTTACGATGTCTTATTTAATTTAGACATCTTTTCTTAGTTATAAAATCACATTATCATTAAAGTGTTAGATTAATAGTAGAAATTATAATTTACAACTCTTAAAATATGGCGGATTTTGGAAAGGGGAATACTAGGTTAATACTAGGTTCCCACTGTCTATCCTGATGTATGCGGGATAAAGCGTGAAACTAAAAAAAAACATATATATTTTTAAATTTTGACCGACTAGTTTTGCTATATGTAATAATAAGTTGTATTTATAACTTAAAAAAAATATTTCTATCATTAGGTTTATTTTAAGAGTACATTCAAACTTGATTGATCGTCGGTACGGTTGAGTGAGCGGTGTTGTATGACACATTCTCACACCATTTCGCTGTTTGAGTAAATTCAATAATTTTCATGTTTTACTTCATTTATATAAACATATATATTACAAGCATTCATTTCTTAATATAATTGAAGCCATGAAAATTTGCTAAATATAATATACTAAATCAAATTAGCAGCTAGCATCTACAGGTAGTACCTACTAGTTCAGGAAAAAATCTGAAAACCATACATTTGTGATCAAATCTTAATAAATAACCTTAAAAGGGGGGTAAAATATAGGGGGGTAGTTCAAGTGAAGTAGATGAAAGGGCTCTGGCTAAGCTAGGCTTGAATTTCAGAAAAAGGCTCGAGATCACAATTTTTTTTTGAGCGAGCTCGACTCGCGCTTGGCCACTTTTTTTATGTATACCAAGCACTTACGACAGTCCGGAACTTACAACATTTATGAACAACTCCATATAAAAAATGATTTATCTATATTTTTTATATAATATATTGATATTCGAAAGTGAACATTGCTTGATGTAGTTTTAGCTCACGTTATACGTTATCGTATCGATCGATTATTCATGGCTTTAACATTACTTGAAACTAAAACTAACGCTGTTCTTATTGGAAACCTTTTAGATATAAAATAGCGGAAAAATGTATTATAGACATCACTTGTATTTGTAGATTAAAAAAAACTAGTGTTTAACACTCTCCATTCTCAATTTGTCGTTTGTTTTAAACAGTGAGAATTGTGTCATATAATAAATATAATTAATATATGTAAATATTTCTAAATATACTTACAAACGCGATGTTCGATGCCATTCAGAGGATTTAATTAAAATTCTGGTATAAAGTGAAGAAAGGGCGTTGCACCTACCCTGCAGTAAAAGGATGCAACTAAAAAAAATATTTCTAAATACTACTACTTTCTACAATTCTAGTTAATTATAATTCAACAAAGTCAAAAACGGAAGCGTATCCATATTTAAATACTTTAATAGTTTCAGGGGTCAAAAAACATAGCACCGACCCCTATTATATGCTAATAGTTTAACGTATGTATTTGTATATACCGACATTATAATTTCAAAGAGTATATTAAAAATTTAAAACTACTTTTATTTATACGTTGACCAAGATTTTTTCAGTTTGACCATTTTGTAAGATTTTTCGATATATGTATATATATGTATGTATGTTTCGCAAAATTTGTTATTATGAGTTGGCGTTGCTTGCGAAATCTTTTGACCCAAAAATTATTCTTATAGTGTTTGTGCGAAAAAATTTATCATTTTTATTATGAAAATATATTCCCGTGATAGATTTTTTGTTAAAAACTATAGTAAAATTAATGATATGGTTCACCATTTTTCATCCTAAACTAAATATTTACTGAAACCCCGTATGGTTCCTTTATTTTTTATATATAGGATTAGGTAAGTCCCAAAAATCTCGACTCTCGTCTAAAGACGACAATTGTGGGTTTCAATCTGACTCGGTGGAATGGATTATTTTCATTTTCTCTATCTAGTAACAAGTCAAAGCGCGATCTTAAGATCCTCCACTCAACAAGGGTGCATGGGGAACGGAGTGTCTTAATACTAGCCTGATTCTTGCCTACCCTGCTATATAAGCTGAAAGCTGAAGTGAGGTTCTAAATTTTAATATGAGAAGTATAATATACCAATAATATAACTCCAAAATTAAACCAGTCTTCATTCTGCACGGCACTCAACTATTGACTCAGTTGTGTCAACGCTGGATATATTTTTATATATACACTTCCTTTTGGGGTTCGTTGATCGTTTCTGATATTTGTAGTTTAAATTCAATTTAAATATGTTTTAAAATGTATGGGTTAAATAAAAACGTTCTTAGAAATCAGGATTCAACATATTTTAAGTAGTTGCAGGCGGACAACGCGACAAGTGAAATATTTAATATTTACATTTACAGTTCCACCACGCAATGAATACAGAATTGTAGTGTGAAGTGTCTTAATGTGAACGGAGTGTCTGAACACTAGTTTCCCTCTGATTATCCTGCTATGCGGGACACAGCGTGACACTGTTAGTAATATCCTTTTATTATTAATATACCGGTGTATACATTATAAGTAATATAGTACAAAGTTCAAAAGCAAAGGTTCTAAAGCCAAGTAAAAATTAAAAAAAAACAACCTCCCGCCACCGGTTGACACTTGACAGGTGTTTAGACCCGCATTCTCTTTTTTATTTTAAATTATCATCAATGGCCGTATGCAAGTCACGTTTAGTGCATAAACACCCATTTTAGTTGATCTCTACTTGTTTAGTTTTTTAAAAGAGAAAGAGGCCACTATAGCCTGGTGGTAGAAATTCGTTGAGGACAAATTAAGTACACAATGCGGGTTGGACGTAACAAGAGTGGTCTATCTTGTAAACCACTTGTAGATCTTTTTACGTTTTGAATGTTAACTACTGTTGAGTTTTGATATGTTATCAAAACGAGAAGTTGACTGAAGTATTGTTCGTTGTGAAAGTAGTGCTTATATTTTTCTGTTGTGTGACAGATCCGATCCGCACATAGCATGGGAGGTAGGGAGAACCTGGGAAACTAGTGTTTGAGACACTCTGTTCCCCTCTTTCTGCCGAATTATACAGACATTGCGGGTTGAGTGGCGAATTTCAGGGTTACCAAATCCGGGAAATTAAATTATTAAATATTTCATTTTCCACAACCACCACACATAGCACAACCGTCGCGTTTACAGTCGCACGCTTACGTCTCTGCGCCACGACGGCCTCTCCTTCTATTTTAAAGGAAAAAAACTTCTTCATGCTATATATAGCATTTGTCAGGGTAGGCAGAGGGAACTTAGTTAACGACCACGAACCTTTATAAAGTTAACGCACTCTGTTCCTTTCCCCACTCTAATAAGACCAATCTTCTGTAACTCCTCTGTTCTTACACGGGATCGACGGCAGCGGTGACAACTTACCACCAGGTGATCCGTACGCTCATTTGCCTTGTCTTTTCCATAAAAAAATAAAAAAGTAAAAGACGGAGAACAAACATGGCACTATATTCTCTGTCCTGATAATTTTAGTACCTACTGAAAGACTTGAATGTATTAGAAGACGACTAATCATAATTTTTAGTCACATACCTAAATAAAGTACCATAGGTGACAGAAACATATTTTTACAATAGAAACCTTTTGTGAGACCATCTCACTTTCGCAACCGTCTCTTACATTACCAAGTAAATACAATGTTATTGTAATTTAAATGAATTTAAATAGCCTGTAGCCAGTTTAAACTGAATATTCTATGTTTTATGCAATCGCTCATCTTGGAGATACTTTTGTTACGTTTCGTAAGACATGTGGCTTTTAGAGTTCTGCGTTTTCTATTTTTGTGTACTTTACATTTCTCTAAATATATAAAGTAACGCCCGGAA
>FAPJ01000423.1:0-11140 GCA_001485985.1 Heliconius ethilla aerotome | reverse complement strand
AATGAATTATCGTAGTGTTCAAGCAAGCGAAGTCGCGGGCAAGCCGCTATTGTTATAATAATATAAAGGCCAACTTTAACCCGAAGTTCTTATCTCGTATATTATCTTTTATAAATATTTATAGTAAATCTGCGATGTTAAATTATATAAATATTACCTAATTACTACATCATCATTATATCGTAAGTCTCGTACGTTGTTCCGATTCATTGTATAATTTCACGAGCAACATGAATGTGGTAATAACAGGTGCAGCTGGCTTCCTCGGCGTGCGCCTGACGCAAGCGCTGCTCCACGACGCCTGCCCGCTGCCCGTGCACAACCTGCTGCTGGTGGACGCGCTCGCGCCGCCGCTGCCCTCCTCCGACCCACGGGTGACCACGCTGGCGGCGGACCTGTCGGCGCCGGGGGCGGCAGCGCGCGTGCTTCCCGCTGACGCCCACGTGCTGTTCCATCTGGCAGCTGTCGTCAGCGGACACGCCGAGGCCGACTTTGAGCTCGGCATACGCGTCAATTTTGACGCCACGCGCGCCCTGGCGGAGGAAGCGCGGCGCCACAACCCCACGCTGCGCTTCGTCTTCGCGAGCACGGTGGGTGTGTTCGGCGGCACGCTGCCCGCCGTGGTGGACGACGGGACAGTCGTCACGCCGCAGAACTCGTACGGCGCGGCGAAGGTGATGTGCGAAGTGCTGCTGTGCGAGTACGCGCGGCGCGGGTTTGTGGACGCGCGCGTGGTGCGGCTGCCCACGGTGACGGTGCGCGCGGGCGCCCCCAACAAGGCGGTCACCTCGTTCGCCAGCGGGATCATCCGCGAACCGCTGGGCGGGCTGCCGGCCGTGTGCCCAGTGGACGCCGAGCTGCGGCTGTGGGTGGCGAGCCCGGCCTGCGTGGTGAGCAACCTGGTACACGCTGCAGCGTTGCGGCCGGGCGAAGTGGCCGCGAGGGTTGTCAACTTGCCTGGTATATGCGTGTCTGTCAGCGAGATGCTGAATGCGCTCCGCGAGGTGGCGGGGGACCAGGTCGCATCACTGGTCCGGTTTAAGCGCGATGACTTCATAGAGAAAATAGTCTCAACCTTTCCGCACAAGTTTGACAACAGTCGCGCTCTACAGCTCGGCTTCACAATGGACGAGGACTTTGCTGGCATTATTAGCACTTACATCCGCGACGATCTCGGACTACAAATATAATAAAAACAAGACTTAGAAACTTTTGATGTGAAGATAAAGTTGGACCAAAACGGGACCAATGTTAAGATTACAACTATTTAACGAAACTAAAAATACACTATTTTTATATTTATAGGCACTATATATTTACAGGCTCTATTGATAGTCTAGTTTGATTTAAGAGTAAAAGACCTGGACTTTAGCTTTGAACAAATATGTACGTGTGTCTTTACTATTTTTTTATTATTTTTCTATTTTATGTAACTTTTTTGTAATTTTCAGAGCAAATTTTAATTTTGTTAAAATAAGGTACAAGACTATAAGGTACTATTCTGGGGTGTGTAAAGACACCCCAGCAGGGTAGGCAGAGCAGGCAGGAATCAAACCCACAAACAGTTGCATTTACAGACACACTTTGTGCCCCTGCGCCATGAGTGGCCTCATTATTGTTATACTTTTTCTACAAATTCGCACTACAAACACTTGATCTGTACTCTTTTTTAATTTGTTATTATATCTAATTCTCACATCATATAATCATCTTATAAGCAATTGTTAGCAAGGAAATAAGAATAAAATAATTAATTCTCTCCAAGAATGAGAATCAAACTTAATATTGTATATAGTGTTATGAGTTGTTTATATTTAGGAAGTGTAATAAAATATTGGGATTATAAAGTATAGTTTTATCATGTATAAATGTATTATTCCAAACCAAATAGACTATTTTCAATTGCTTTCTCAGACTCCCAAACATCTAATGAGTCTGGGTCTTGCTTGATCCTCTTGGAACTGTGTTGAGCGCCATCCACTTCCTCGCTGTGCTTTCTTTTTCGCTTTTTCTTAGAGGAAGTAACCAGCTTCTCCTCAACGACGACCTCTGTTTCATAGCTGTAATCATTTTCAATTTTACTTTTTTCCTTTTTATGTTTCTTCTTTTTCGGCTTACAAATGTCCGTTAATGAAGATTTTTGTGTTGATGCATAATGTCCGTTAAGTCTCTCTGCTATAGCAGATGGGATCTTTATAGCTTTCCTGTAATCAGCTCCAAACAATGGATGTCGACATTTAGTTTCAGGAAGGGGAATGAAATTATTTAGATTAGTGGGCAATATGCCCTGGTCAGGTATGTGAGCTTTGGGTATTCTCTTACGAAATTTCGTAATTCCCTTTACAGGCACATTTTTGACAAGGAGTTTGTTTCTATTATGTTCCATAGCTAATATTGGCACTCTTTGTATGCTGTCATCCAACGCTCCATCATAAGTCTGACCATTTAATTTTATTTTACATTTGTTATCTAATGTAAGGTTTACATTAATGAAATCCTTGACATCAAATTCATGCGGACATTTTAAAATCCATATGTCATCATCCTCTGAAACAAAATTACCATTTTGGCCATCTACCGACACATGGGTTATATTTTTCCTCAATGTAACAAAATTTCTAATTTGTTTTGGCAAATTGTCTGCCAATTGTGTATCTTGAACAAGTGTATTATCAACTGTATCCTCATCTTCAAATCTCAACCTTTCTAAAATTGATTTATTTTGTTTAGTTTGTTCTCTGTCACTATTGGAACTTTGTGAGGTCTTGGATTCCCTTTTTTTTACGATTTTATTTTTTGTTTTGGTTTTACTTTGACTGTGGTCCGTTTTATCAATAATATCTTCATCTATAGACATATCATTATCTGCATCTGCATTGGTATTTAGTATAATACCACTTTTATTATATTCACTATTATCAAAATTATTTCCAGACATTTCATGTTCAGAAATGTCATTATGAAGATTGTTGTTTCCTTCAGAAGCATCACGATCTTCCTGTTTTTTCTTGCTTTTCTTCTTCTTTTTTTTATATTCTTCTTTTTCTTCTTTAATATCAACCTCATATTTTCCGACAGAGTTTTCAAAATCTAATTCACTATTATTTTTCTCATTGATTGATTCTGATGAGTGCAAATCATCATTTTCCAAAGTGTCTAATGATTTCTTAGACCTTTTCTTTTTTTTAATTTTTATTTCAGTGGGTTCTACAAAAGAGGCCTGCTCTTGCTTTACTCTAAAATTTAAGTAGTTATCTATTTCATCATTTGCATCATTATTATGATTTTCTACTATGCTATTACCATAATCTGCTGTCTCTTTTTCATTTAAATATTGCTGTTCTTCTAAACCATTAGTAATTAAATCATGATCTTTTTTATGTTTTTTCTTTTTCTTAGACACTGTTTCAGATGACTCTACAAATGGCTCCTGTTCATGCTTCACTCTGATATTTAAATAATTATCAATTTCATCTGATGTATCTTTTGATATACTTGATTCATTTTGTCTCTTTTTTTTCTTTTTTGGTACATCAATGTCACTTTCTGGTTCAGATTTTATTTTACGACATTTTTTATCTTTATTAAGAGCATCTTCAATACTTTCTCCTAGTTTTCTCTCTTTAGTTTTCTTTTTGTTGGGGTTATCTGTTTCAGATATATCATCCAATGCCCTACAAACAATTTTGTATGTTATTCTAATTATATAATATAAAAATTTTACAAATTGAGTATTGAAGTTTAATGGCAAATTGTTTTACTTATTGTATTGTTATATAGGGAATAATTAACTTACATTTCGGAATTGCTTGATGCGTCTGTCCAAATAAAACTATCGTCTGATGACTCCATGTAACATTTTGATAAATTGTGAGTTCTGTATAATAAACTTTACCATTTATTTACAGATAAAGTTATAATCATAATATTTGAAACTCTTAATTATACTTTAGAGTTAGGTTATGCGTGTGTATATTATAACCTCACAATACACTATCCACAAATAAACATTGCGCATAGAATAAAAATGTATGTCAACTAACTTACTTGTCAAGTATTCATTAATAATTAGTATGGTAAGATGTTTTAATCGGTGTAAGTATAAAGTAACCATAAACATTATAAATAATATTGGTAAGGTTCTTTGATTATGGCATTCTGAGACATAAATAATATTACTATTAAAACAATTCAGATCATTTCTTAATTTATCGTGCTAGTATGTACTCTACATTCTAGTTGAGCACTCACTTCGCCAATGTCACGTTGTATGAACACACGAAGGAGATTGTAGGGTAAAAATATTATTCTTCGTGTTTATATTTTTGTTAGTTAAGAATAAATAAAAATCAAATATATTTTAAGTTCATAAATATAATATATAAATTTATTTCAATATGCAAATTTATCATAAAAAAATACCCATCAGAAACGTGTAAACGGCTTATTACAAATCGATGAACGCCGGCTGCACGAACGAAACACAGATTGTTACTTGTGATTACTGTGTATAATTTAAGTAAGAAAAATATTTGAATATAATAATACAAAACAAGGGTATTTAAATTAGTCGAAAATATTTCATTTAACGCCTTTTTTGTATTATACAATTTTTTTTATATGACAATTCAGTTATGATAATTCAATTTAATTCGTAAAAGTATGCAATTTTTCATCAATGTTTTCTTACGACGTTATCACATAAAATTATTGTTTGTAAATCGTATTTACAGACAACCAGTTCATTTGATAATTAAAGAGTACATTTGATCTTTTTATGATATATAAAATTAGCTGTTAATATTACAGCACAATGATTAATAATTGATTACTATTTAGTTACATTGGCGAAGTGATTTTGTGCTCAACTGGCACGCTTGGAACGCTATAATAAAAGGAACAGAACAAAACAGTACTATTTACTAACTTTAAAACTTATGAAAATTTATATGAATAGGATAGTCATTTTTGAGTGTAAAGTTTTAGTTGGTAGTACGTATCCAGAATTACTTTGTGCATTAAAATAAAATTAATTTGTGCTTAGAGTGGATGATAACAAAAAAAGTATATTTCAATAGAATATTCACGTAAATATTAAATTAGTTTTTTTTTTGTTACTAACCATACTAACTAAAATCATTGAATATTATAATATAAAAACTTTCCTGGTTTTGTGTCTATACATCCCACGATTCCTATTCACTCCACGGAATTTTTTTGGCAGTAATATGTTCAGCTGTAGTCGTCCAAATTAAAAAAATATATATCGTCGACTTGACGTTTATTTGACGTTTACAGTCTTTCTTGTTAAACTTTGTGTTCAACATGGTGAGTAGGTGTTAGAAATATATTTAAATCCACTGAAATCATTGTTAATACTTCATAATATTTACTTAAAAAATATACATATTAATTTCTAATAGACCAGGCTAAATATAAAACTCATATTTTTCTTCTACCTGGAATATTTGATGGTTATTTAAAAAATGTTTACATTACCTATGAAAAAGTTAGTAAAATATAAATTTTTAAAATACTTAGTGACGTGTTTGTGTGAAACAAAGTGAAAATGAAATGATATTTTAATTAGATTATACATGATGTGAGGTTATGTTTTTATGGTGAAAGCTTAGTTTTTATTTATGTGTGCTTCCAGGCTCGTGGACCCAAAAAGCATTTGAAGCGTTTAAACGCGCCCAAAGCATGGATGTTGGACAAACTAGGAGGTGTGTACGCACCTCGGCCCTCCACTGGACCGCACAAACTACGCGAGTGCTTGCCGCTTGTTATTTTCCTCCGTAACCGTCTGAAGTACGCCTTGACCGGTAACGAGGTTCTTAAAATCGTGAAACAGAGACTAATCAAAGTAGACGGCAAAGTACGCACCGACCCCACATACCCCGCGGGATTCATGGGTAAGATGTTTTTTATTTTACTTAAACAGTTCTCATGATGTCAGTTTTCAAATGGAGAGGTTGATTTCCTTTTTTAATGTTATTGTTTTGTTAACGTTGGGAACTTTTCTATTTTATTTATTTAAATGAAATGAATATAAACTTTTAATAGTTAATGTAACCTATTAACAGTAAATAGATTTGCACGACTTAAGTAAATCACAAATAGTGCAATCTAAGTGAAAGATAGTTTAAAATTATAGTTTTAATAATTTATTTTAAGTTAAGTTAAAATTGTTTGTAAATTTGGATTAAAGGCTTTATTATTATTATTGTAATGTAACCTATTATTTCATAATATATGTTAAAAATATAAATGTGGCCAAAATTTACGGGCATGATTCCCAATTGTGAAAAATTTCATTTCCTCAACCTGGTAACAAGGCAAAGTGTAGGTTTAAGTTCCACCACTCAACACACAATGTCTAGAGAATCCGGTGCAAAGTTGGAAATGGAAGTGTCTTAACACTAAATTCCCAGGTTCCTTCTGTCTCTAATATGTGCAGGATACAGTGCGAGGCTAAAAAAAAATGAATTAATATATAAATATGATATTTACATTAATGTCTGTGGCATTTTCAGATGTGATCTCAATTGAGAAGACAAATGAGCTGTTCAGATTAATCTATGATGTCAAGGGACGTTTCACCATTCACCGCATCACACCTGAGGAAGCAAAGGTTAGTTTCGAATCATTAAAATTATACAAAATACCAAAACAGTTTAGTAGGCTTATTTTTTTGTTGTGAAGTAAAGTTTTTCATTCTGAATCTTGTATGGTCTTGTAAGACAGTGTCTTTAGGAGACAAGGAACATAGTCTTAATATACACCTAATTACCTACCAGAGCAGGAATTGAAAATAATTTCAATATCATGATTTCACAGAGTAGAAATCAGACCCAGTACCATGCCACAATGATCTCAGTACACATTGTCTTTTATTTCTAAAATAATGGCCTACTAAATTACAGGTAATAGATTTGTATGTTAATTTTGAATACTATGATAATTCTTATCAATGTCTGTGTATTGCACTGTAGATGTGTGTGGGTTCAATTCCCATAATAATTAATGTGGTTTTATGGAATATGGCATGGTGTAGATAGCTATAATTATAATGTAGATAGCTATAATACTATGCAGTGTCATTAAAACTAGAGAAGACAACATAGGCTTTGTCTGTATACCCAGATTCCACATTCTATTTAGTAGTAGTCATTATACATTTTACATTTTTGTTTAAATTGCCACACAAATTTGTGTTGAAATTTCTATTCTTAGTATTGTTAGGCTTGATGCTCACTGTGTGGCCTTGACTTGGACTCTTGATACTCTTGATTCAGTAAAATAATTTATAAAAAATTATGAATTTATTTACATTGTCATCATCACTCTGATTTGTTCTTATTAAATTCAAATACAAATTCATTCAATTCATTAGGAGAATATTTTATTAAAGCAATATGAAACTTATCATGTAATGCATAAAGTATACATATTCTTGACTGCACTTTATTTTAACATTTGTTTGTCATATTCCTGGCAAGGGTATGTGATTTTTTTAAAAAGTGCAATTGTTAATAAAAAAGTAAATAATTTAAATTCACACTACAGTATTAATTACTTAGCATTCATGGAAGTGGCTAAAGTTGTGGAGATATTAGATTAGACCTAAAAGAAAATCACAGCTTATCCTTTAGTCAACAAAGAATATTTTAAAACATTTCACATTTACTGTTGAAAAAGGATTAGTCCATAAAAGTTAAGAACCTGAACAGTAATTAAATATGAGCAGAGAAATTATAGATTGATAGTGCCTTCTATTGCAGAATATTTTGATGTAATATTCTGCAAGTTGACCATTGATAAATTATGTTATAGGCTTTAACAAACATGTAAATATTTAGATGTGTCACAATAAGGCAAAGGGTTTTAAAACCAAAATGTTTATGTTATTCATCACTGGGGTTAGAAAAATATTTTTAGAAAATGTATAAAGATTCAAACCTGCACTTCTTGGAAACCACCTGTTCGAAATTAAAAGTAGCGTATTTTACTTGTCTTCAGTACAAGCTGTGCAAGGTGCGCCACGTGGGCACCGGCCCCAAGAACGTGCCGTATCTGGTAACACATGATGGCCGCACGCTCCGCTACCCCGACCCCCTCATCAAGGTCAACGACTCCGTTCAACTGGACATCGCCTCTGCTCGCATCATGGACTTCATCAAGTTTGAATCAGGCAACCTGTGCATGATCACCGGAGGGAGGAATTTGGGTCGTGTGGGTACCATCGTGTCCCGCGAGCGGCACCCGGGGTCTTTCGACATTGTGCACGTGCGTGATTCAAGTGGTCATACGTTCGCCACGAGACTGCATAACGTTTTCATCATCGGTAAGGGCACGAAGGCCTACATCTCGCTACCGCGCGGTAAGGGTATCCGCCTCACCATAGCGGAGGAGCGCGACAAGCGAATCGCCGCTAAACAAGCTGCCCATTAAGTTAATAAACTATAAACTTTAAAAAGTTGTTTTAATACCTATATCTTCATCCTTTACCCCAAAGGTCGGCGACGCGGCGTCCGCGGGCGCGACTGTGCCCTTCAATAAATTTTAGTGCACCTTTAAACTGTTGTTAATTTGATGTTGAACTGACGGCTAAGCCAGACAAACTAGAGATGCCTATGTGCGTTTTATAAATGTGAATATTATTTTTATATATTTGTTAGGTCAAAAAATAATATTCATATTATTCATATAAACATTCATTCTTAATGCTATAAGTATGGGTTCTATCGCCACTCGTCAGTATGAATTATTCCTGCATGTGATTGAGTGCGAGGTTTAGTGCCGACTGCCGACTAATTAATAAGTAATTTTTCGAATTCGGGAAGGTGGAGTGGCGAGGGCACTGTACTGATCTAGGGTCTCAGTTCACCTATGCAAGATGAAGTGTGAAAATGAAAGATAGGAGTGTATAAAAATGTCATGTAGGTATTATAAGATATTTTTAAAGTTTTTTTTAACGATTACATGAAATGTTTTGAGACGTAAATTATTGTCATCTTGTCAAAGATTAAAACGTACATTTGGTAGAAAACTACAATTTCTTTTTCGATAAGTTTTCAAATTGCTCATAGAGTACCTACTTGGCTACCTTGTGTTAACTTCCAAACAAATTGAAGTGAATTGATAATAACTTTAAAATTTTAATATTAGGTTGAAATATTTTACCCTATATGCAGTTTCAGTGAAAGGAGCTTCCATCTGTATATTCTTTTATTCTATTTACAATATCATTTATATTTTAAGATTACTTACGATAAAGTTTTTTATATACATGAATCTTTTTACATAAATATATAAAAGCTACACTTGTTATATACATATATGAATGGTAGATGCTACGCGCAGGGTCATAACAGGTCGTGTTCGCTGAGGTGGGCGGCGTGGTGCGCGCGCATGTGGCGCTGCAGGTCGCGGCGGCGCGCCAGCGGCTTTCGGCACACGGGGCACGCGTGGGTGCCCCCCGCCCCTCCTGCAGCGTTCTGCCCCGCGTGCAGGCGCACGTGCTTGTTGAGGTTGCTCGGGTCCCCGAAGGCGCGCAGACAGTGCCGGCAGCGCAGCGGCTTGTACCCAGTATGCGTGCGGATGTGGATCTTGAGGCCATAGCGGCGCGAGTACAGCTTGCCGCAGTACACGCACACGTGCCCCGCGCCGCCGCGCACGCGCCCCCATGCCGCCGCCAGCGCCTCCAGCTGTGCGGGGTCCCCCACTGCAGGGGGCACCACTGACGACGCCGACGTCGCCGCCGCTCTCAGCCGCGTCGTACATCGCTGCCAGAACGCGTCCGTCTCGTAGGGACCACACGACATGAACATGTGAATCTTCAGCGGGTTGGGGTGCTCGAACTCCGCGTCGCAGAGGTGACAAGAGTAGGTTTTTTTAACTGGCAGATAAAAAAATAAATAAATAAGTTTCTATTTGTTATTTGCTAAACAATGTCAAGGTGGGTACGTCAAGAGATATTCTCCAGGGAGCTTCAGCCTCTAGTCGTCATTAGGACGCTATTAAGTATCTTATCTCTCAAAGTTTAAAATATTAGCATTTACAATTAACAGTACTTAATGTACGGAATGAAATGCTTCACATGAGCTATTTTAACTAGGTATATAACGCAACATTCGAATGTCAGCGTGCATTTACGTGCAATCAGCGTTCAAACTTTTTAATCTTTAATTATTGTCTTTCTTTTATTGTGTAGGATTTTTTAAAACTACACTGGACTTTTAAACACCAGACTAGTTTGGGGTAGACATGACCATGACAGTAAGAATAAGTTATTGCAATAAGTGGTTACCGGTAATATTGCGTAACATGAGAAAAGGCATGTCAAGGTGCGCGAGTGTGTGCTCGTCGAACCAGAGGTGCAGCTCGTGTAGCGGCGGCACGTCGGCCGTCACGCGGAGCGACAGGCGCGGGCCCGGAGGTGTCGCGGGGCTCCCCGTCGGCTCGGGCGCATCGAGGCACAGCAGCGCGGAGGCGTGCGGCGGCGCGAGCGCCAGGCTCATACGCCGTGCCGCGCGGCCTGCCCCGCCCCGGCACCGCAGCAGACCGCTCGCGTCCATCTCCACATATATCTGTTGCGATTTACTTATTTAAGACCATTGGTACTTTAACTGTACGACAGATAAGGGTTAACAGCAAAAGAAAAAAATAATTTTCCTTTTCGGCTCACTACAATAATGAAGGTCTGGTAGAGAGCACATGAATGAACAAACTGTTGTATTTAAATGAACGCTTACATTTTCGTGATCTCCTCCCGCTCCGACGTCTGCCAGCTCGCCGAGTGTGAAGCCCCGCGAGCTCGCGCCGCGTCGCAGCCCGCACCGCGACACCACTCGACCACTCGACAACATGCCGTAATGCTCACACGTACTTCAAATTGTATTTTTAAAAAAAATTGACAATATGTAGCACATATTACAGTTACTTTAATTTTTAGTAATTTGCACATGAATTTCAAGTAGCACAGATTGATTGAAAGAAGATGTGCGGGCGCATGTTACAAGTGCAAATGGCAACAAGTGAGGACGGTAACCTATATATATGTGTGTCCCGAGCCAGAGGGCGGAGGGCGCACGGAGGGTTGTCACCAAAATTAGCGGAACACCCTCCGCAAATCAGT
>FAPJ01000414.1:5192-18682 GCA_001485985.1 Heliconius ethilla aerotome | reverse complement strand
AGAGGGAACCTAGTGTTAAGAGCGTTCCCCCACTTTCCGCTAAAAGGCCCACGGCCCGCTATGAAATTGCATGTTGAATGGCGGAACTCAACAACATAAATTAATAATAAATTAATTAAATTATTCCAACGAGTGGGCATCGAACACACAACCGTCGCGTTACAGTCACACCATTGTGTCCCTGCGTCACGACAGCCTCTTAAAAAACAATCTTATATGTTAGATATTTTTAAAACACATTCGGAACGCTGCAATAAGAAAGTAAAACAGTTTTAAACAAACTATCAACTGAAATCTGTCGGTAAAGAGCTAATACTATATACAAATAAATATATATTCATAATTTCCTATAAGGTTTTGGCCCAAAATCGACGACGCATTACGTCGCGCGGCACTTGAAGCTCGAGTCAAAGTGCGCCTCCTAATAAGCTGGTGGCGACACTCCAGCACCGCCGAGGATCACTTCTTAGCGTCGCTGTCTTCTTTGAGGGAAGCTTACCCGAGAGTGGATTTACAAGTGGTATGTGTATTTTTATTATAGTAGTTTAATTTTGTTCTCGGTTTTTCTATTTGTAAAATATTGTGTGAAACCAATCATACGCTTTGTTTTACCAAATGAGTAAATAATTAAAAAAAATACATCATTCAGATCAAACTGGCGTCAAATTATTGCATAGAAAAAATAATGATTTTTTATATCTTTTTCTTGACATCAAATGTGTTTCGGTTTTACAAAATACAACAAAATACAAGGTTTTACAACCATTGTACCTATTACTTATAACTTTTCAGTATTTCGTATATAGTGTTCAGACATAGTGTGAAGGGACTCCGTTATCTACATTCCTCAAAAACACAAAACACTGCTAGTGGAATTCAACACACTACTCTTATTAGAGCGGGGAAGTACAATTAATTTATTCCCCCGAATGCGCGAACGCGTTCGCGTGCCACTCTCCCCCCCACCGATGCCCTCAAGTTTTATAAATTATATTACATTTTATTATTAATTTGACCAATATTATAGCATATATGAAACAAAATTAATATAAACTATTGTTTTTTTTAAACAGAGACGCTTCATAGTCCCATCGACGCCTGAACAAGACAAAATTCCTTTCGCGCGCGTCAACCACAACAAATATATGGTCACTGACAAAACTGCATATATTTCTACTTCCAACTGGTACGGGGACTACTTTGTCGATACCGCCGGGGCTGCTTTCGTTTATAATTCAAATAACAACAACAACTTTCCCAATAACAACAATAACTTTCCCAATAACAACACTATAGATAATAACACAAATTTTGTTGATATTAGAACTCAATTAGTGGAGGTTTTTGAAAGAGATTGGAACTCTCCATATGCAGTTCCGTTAAGAAAATTATAGCATTGTTATTTATAGTACTTTTTTTGTATTATTTTTTGCTATTTAAAGATAATGTTTGATTGTGTTTGGGGTTTTCTTTAGTCTTCTTTTGAAGGTCGTTTTTATAAACAACGTATTAATTAATTAATAGTATACTGATTATATTATATTTTTGTTTGTTTTTGGATAATGTCAGATTATGAGTTTAGTTTAGTGTTTCAATGATTTTTGCTATTTTATTAGTTTTTTTTAAGTGTTGTAGAGTTCTCAATTTTTTAAAAATTTCGATTAAAATAAATGTTCATTTTTAAGGCCTCAAAGGCGTCATACTTAACAAACTGCCACATTTATTTTTAATAATAAATAATAAGACTATTTCTATAATACTGCTGTTATAATAATAATATTATACAAAATATTATGTAAGAATTTTGTTCTAACCTAAATAGCGAAACTTACTAATATTTCATATCAACATTAGATAATTATGTAAAAAAACAAGATTTACTTAATAGTTATAAAGGATTAATATTTGGCCACTGCAAAGTGAAAACCTAACCATTTTTTTATTGTATTTAAGTGTAATATAGTAGTAACTCCCGGAGAAGGAGACCTGACGATGGAAGTGGAAGATATACTTTAAGCATATTTCTAAAATCAAAGCGTATTTTTAGTTTTAAAAAACAAATAATATTTATTTACACTGAAAAATGTAATTTTGGATGTTACTTGGCAGTGGCTTTTCATAGACAGAACAAATGTGTATTATGGGCTGATTGCGGTGAAGAATCATGTTTATGACTGATTTTCAATTTATAAAATCAAATACTTCGCAAGATTAATGCATTTGCATTGCTTTTTAATTTTGTTTGTATTATAGAGTTTGTGATAGCGTGCCTTTGTGATTCTTTAATATGTGTGTTTGTATAGATTTTTATATATTCTAGTTCTAACTAGATTAGCACTTAAATGAATTGTTACTTTGGAATTTCGTGCTTGCTATTAATATTGTTTTACTAGTTACTCGTTGATTTGCAAATTTTTTAAAATATTATATAATTGGTAATTTTTGTCATCATTGTGTCACATTTTAGTAGTCCGGTCAATTTAACTTAAAAAATAATCGTTACATTATTATAAATAAAATATCACTATTGATATTTTTTCTACTTGCATACCTATTGATCTCAATTTCATATATACTAAAAATGTTACATAAGGTCAACATTTCAGATTTTTTTGTCTGATAAACGGAAAATTCATAAAATTTGTCTATTATATACTTTTTCATAAGAATCACCATTTCGGAGACAGCAGGGGCTTTATTTACAGAACTAAAGAATTATAAATATATTTAAATTTCCAATACAAAAATGTAGCAGAATTAAAAAAAATTAATAAATGCTTAGTTTTAAATTTTTGTTCGTATAATTTATAGTGTATTTTTTGTATTTCCGTTCTATACTTAGTATTTACATTATAAATGATATTTTTCTAGATAAAATATTATGAAGATGGAATTGTTTGAAGCTACTAAGGTGTGGGTGTATTATCTTGAAAGCCATGGCACAATGCGTAGCCCAAACAAAAAAATCCGATTAAGTGCGAGTCGGCCTCGACTACTGAGGCGAACTTAAAACGCATTGTCAAATAAAATTGTAATTATATTTTATCAAACAGTTGTCTGTGATATCGATTATATGCAGTCACCATTTTATTTAATTTGCAATAAATTATCGAGCATATCATACATACTACATTATTTTTGAAATTAAAATATGGATTATAAAATAAGGCATCGAAAGCAATAGCGTGTTGCAAAGGAGGACAATATGAGTGATATTTGTTCTAAATGTTGTAAATAAACATTAAATTTTATCCTCAATGTTATTTTTATTTAATCCTTTATATAAATAAAACATTTTAATATAACTTTAAAATATAGTGGAGGGAACCTAGAGTTTAGACACTGTTCCCCAGTTTCCGCAAAATTTTTCGAGGCATTGCGTGGTGAGTGGTGGAACTCAACGGCGGGCTTTTGCCCTGGTGCCTGAGCGAAGAACTGGAAATATTAACAAATAATAATTCATTCCATCGAGTGGGGATCAACTTACAACCGTAGCGTTACAGTCACACCCTTGTGCCCTGCGCCACTACGGCCTTTAGAGGCTATAATTTTTATACTATAGCAGTTATCGAAATAGACTGCGGTACTTAACGTTGTACTTATGTACAAGCCGGACTGGAGAAATGAAAAAAGAAAAATATATCGATAGTGGGAGTTGAACTATCACGTTTAGTTAGAATTGAAATACTACAAAAAATATTGAATAAAGTAACATATTTTAAAACTTTGATGTTATAAAATTATAACTTAATTTAAAGTGAAGCAAAAATATTATAATGATGACTGCAGAAGACTAAAAAGTATAGGATGGTTACAAAAAGAAACAATTTCTCATAATATTTATTAATAGCCAGTGTTGAAATTTAAATATCTAAAATAAGAAATATCAATCCTTAATAAGAAATAAAAACCTTACAAATCAAAAACTTAAAAAATAAAAAAACATGTCGAAATTTCAATTTTATAAATATCAGCCTCACGCTGTATCCCGCAGTAGGGTAGGCAGAGAGAACCTAGTGTTAAAGACATTTCCCATTTTTCGCCGAATTCTGGCGTTGCGCTTTGCTTTGACACCAGAGCTGAGCTAAGATGAAAATATACATTTGAATAAATATTACATTTCCTCGTGTGGGGATCAAACCCACAACTAGTCGCGTTTACAGTCGCACACTTGTGCCCCTGCGCCGCGACTGGCCTCATAAAATATTATTATATTTATTAAATATATAAATCAATTGTACATTATTTTATTATTGAAGACCATTTTTGCTAATCCTAATTTGGTCCAACAATGACCGTCGACGAGCGCAGAGGTACAAACGTGTGACTGTAATATAATGTTGTTATTTCCTCACACTGTTCAAAGCGGGGTGTTGAGTTCCGCCACTCAACACGTAATACCGCGAGAATTCGGGGGAAAGTGGAACGGAACACTGTCTTAACACTAGGTGTTATAGGTGAGATACAAAAAAATGACGTAAATGCACAATTAAAAAAAAAAGATTATATAAATCAAATAATATCTCCAGTCTCCTGCAAAAAAAATCAAAAAGTGCAAAAACGTCATTGTTGCACCAAACGAGCGATATGGTGAAATATATTGTAGATAAATGGTCATTTTATAGTTGAAGTCATTTTGAAACTATTTTAAATATTGTATTGAAAGTTTTATTAATTCGAGCGTGTTGTAAGAATATATTATATCATATTTATTTATCATTTAAATTTCAATAGAAAAGTTTCTAACTTTCTTAAATTTTTTACGCTAAAACTTACTTTAACAATTTCATTAAGATATGAAAATATAATTCTAAAAAGTAATATATTGTTAAAAGTTAAATTAAAGTATTTAAAAGTTAAATTTCAATTCTTTTTTATTAATTAGATGTTTGTTATACGTCCGAATAATGGCAATTAATACATCACTATATAAAAAATAATAATAGACAAACTGAAAACCTTTACCCTACTTTCAGCAAAAAAAATATATTTGAGAAAAAAAAAATCAAATATTTAATAATAATAAAACTCTCTGAAACGTATACACACAATCAACGATTATATAACCGTATAGTCGTTTACATACATAATTGCTATTGTTTGGATGTGTGTAGTGCCTGTATGTTGTGTGTTTGAGTATATTAACAATTTAACAATCACCTGTACACATATGTGCGTGTAGTACATAAAATAAACACACTACGCATGCGTAGCACTGTCCTCCACGAAGTCCCTCGCCTCGTGGATGGTGACGCACTCGACGTGAGACACCTTGTTGCGGAACTTAACGCCGTAGAACTTGTGCGCGTGCTCGAGCAGCTCCGGTCGGAAAGTTGTTGTTATGAATTGAGCTGATGCTGATAATTCGTGGATCATGTCGGCTATTGCCTTACGATGTTGAGCGTCTAGTGCCTGGAAAAAGTTAATAATAAATTGGAATCTACTTAATAGTTTGTAATATTTTATGGAGCCTAAATTATAAAATTTACTACTAATATTTATTTTAATATATCATTGTCTGAAGATTAATACAGTTATACATTTTGAATAATGTTTATTATCTGAATATTTTCTAAGAAGAATTTATTCAACAGTATTTTAAAACTTATACATAGTGTAACGTCAAAGATTTTTCTATTTTACACCTATTTAGACATTACAAAATTAAAACAGCAGTTCAGAAATTATTTATGTATGAATATTTTTTTTAGATATATTTAGATATATTTAGATATTATATGTTAAAATGTGATGCCAAGAGATCTCGTGTATGTCGCCCTCGCCGTCTGAGAACGACACCTTGATGTCACGCCTCTCACCACGTTTTGACACGTGACACAATGTCACACTTCACCTATGTACCTTGTCATATGTCACCACTGACCTGGTCGATCTCGTCGAAGAGGTAGAAGGGCGCGGGGTCGCACTTCTGAATGGCGAATATGAGCGCGAGCGCCACCAGCGACTTCTGCCCGCCCGACAGCTGGTTCATCTCGCGCATGTCGCCCTCGCCGCCCGTAAACGACACCTTGATGCCCACGCCCGTGAACGGGTCCGCGTTGGGTCGCTACACGAAAATATATGAATTATTAGAAGTACAGTGTCAGACTGTAAATACGATGGTAGAGGATTCAATGACTATTTCGGGGAATTATCTTTCTTTTTCTGCGAGAGTAGCAAGACAAAGCGCGGCATAGAGTTCTGCAACTCAACAATGTCGCGGAATTTCGGCGAGGGAGAAAGTGGAGGACGGTGTCTTAACAATAAGTAAAATGTTGTATGATTGAAAACGCCCTTTCAATCATAACTTACAATATATAAAGTAAAAAACATATTTACCTCAGGATTATTATCCTGTCCTTCATCAGGTGCCACGCGCATGATAAGACTCCCTCTTCCCTGCGGCACCAACTTTTTGAACACTTCAGTGAAATTTTTACTAACTTGCTTGAACGTAAATTGTATAGCTTCTAACTTCCTGTGCTCTAGGGTCTCGATTAACTCACGGATTTTTTCGCCACTAAAATGATGAATTGAAAATAGTTAAAAACGAAAAAAAGTAGTAATTAAAAGTATTATAAAGAGTTAAAGTAATCCAGCAAGCAGCGAAGTAGTATTATCCATATAATAATTTTTACTACTACTGTATATGTAACTAACAATTTCTCATTATCCTATTCAACGACATCAAATATCTGTTTAAAAAAATCCGATGACGATTTTGAATTCGATCATCGGATTCGAACCTGCCTACAAATTTTCAAATAAATCTAATGTCAAAATGGCGGTTCAAAAACGTCACAAGTTGTTATTACGTCAATTTATAAATATACAGAAGTGAAGGTTTTAAATGTGTACTATAGTACTATAGTTACTACTATAGTATACTATAGTTATAAACTTAAAGTATAAAAGTTGAAAATGCTGCGAAAGCCTTTTAATACATCATTTTATTACCTAATTTGAACATTTTATGTTTCTTCCAAATAAATTAACGTAACAAATTAAATAATAAAGTAAAGTTCATATAACATATTGAATTAAAACATTTCTTTTTCAATTTATATTTTTTTAATTAATGGTTCACTTAGTCTTAACCATTGCATTTTTGTACAATACCATATTTTTTAACAAAAATACTTTTCCTACGCGCTTCCACACAAATTTTATCATTATAAGTTGACACCGAAGGATTATCTAAATAAAGTAAGCTTTATATATCAATCTTTATACACCTTGCGCTATAGTCAATGAAAATAGTGTTAAGACACACTTCATTCTCCACTCCTTTGTTGAATAAACACAATGACTCTCCGACTTTGTATGAAATAAAGATATTTTTTTTTGTATATTCAATTCAGTAAAAATGTGTCAAGTACGACTCATTATTACAACAACAATTGAGAACATAAACCCAGTGAGATATACTAATTGCAGCCGCAATATTCATAGTATAAATACTAAAGAAACATTTAGAACGCCCTTATACAAAGAATCATACGAAATGTATTACAAGTTTCTTATTTGCTTAATATTTTTTCCTATTTTTGTAAAGTGTTTCGAATATTTCAATTTCGATGTTATTAATAATATAATTGACAGTGTGAAAGGGTCAGAAAATAAAAATGAAAATAAGGAAGATAATTCCGTATTGGACGATGCCAAGTTGAATATAACAGAATTAGCAAAGAAATATAATTACAAAATCGAAGAGCATACTGTTGTAACCGAAGATGGATATATTCTTAATATTCATAGATTACCCCCAAAAAATGGTAAAAGATGTGGTACAATTTTTCTTATGCACGGTATTCTAGATTCTTCTGACAGTTGGGTTCTACAAGGACCGAATAATGCATTAGCTTATATTTTAGCTGATAACGGATATGACACTTGGATGGGAAATGCTAGGGGTAATAAATATTCCGATACACATACAAAATTGACCAAAAATGAATCAGAATATTGGAAATTTAGTTGGGAAGAAATCGGACTATATGATTTACCTGCCACTATCGATTATATATTGCGTGTTACAAGACAAGACAGTCTATACTACGTGGGCCATTCACAGGGGACAACAACGTTTCTTGTAATGAATTCTATGAAACCCAGTTATAATAGTAAAATTAAAATGATGTTCGCTTTATCGCCGATCGCTTGGTTCAGTCACGCTAAGAGCCCTGTAGTTAAAATGGCGGTAAATTTACTATATATAATAGACACTAATATTTACATATCGAGCACGGAATATTTCGCCAAAATAGAAAATTATATATGCAATTTTATATCGGGATGCGACAATATGCTACAGTATTTAATTGGCAATGATTATAAATTTATTAATTGTGGTTTGATGTCTACTATCGCCGGCCACAATCCTAGTACATCGTCAATCACGCAGTTAATCCACTACGGACAATTGTATCTTTCTGGTAATTTCTGTCGCTTCGATTTTGGAACTAAAGACAATTTAATAAAATACGGACAAGAAACGCCGCCATTTTATAATTTAAGGAAGGTTACTGTTCCTATCGTGTTATTTTATAGTAATAACGATTGGTTGTCAGATGTTGAGGATGTATCGATTTTATTTAATAACTTGCCAAATGTATATAACACCTATAATGTAGAAAAATTCAATCATTTTGATTATATGTACGCGAGTGTTGCTAAATATGCTGTTTATTCGAATATCTTTAAAGAGATACGTGAATTTGAATCTAGTGAAGATAATTTAGATTAGTGACAAGAGTTGTTGTTGCTGAGCTTAATTAAATATATAAATTAAAAAGACGTGTTTATTAATGTATAAAATTATTTCAGTTTAACATCAGGTTTATTATCATTTTTTATAAGAACAGTTTCTTATATTAAATAGCTGATATAATAAGGTAAGCAGGGAGCCTAGCATTAAGGACACTACGCTCTCCGCCGAATTTTGGAGGCATTGCGTGTTAAGTGACGGAACTAAACGCCGCGACTTGCCTCAGCACCAGAGCGAAGAAATGAAAATATTAAATATTTCTTACTCATGATTTATTTTTACTCACCCAATATCAAGTTCTTCTTTCCGTTTGTACAGCTTTTCCTTTTGTTCCGAAAAACTTATGAACTGATCCAACGCTTTTTTATTCACGTGATTGTATTTCTTTAGATGTTGATTCGCCTTTTCTAACTCTTTGAATAACTGTAAATAAATTTATTATGTTAAGAAAATAAATAATTTAAGCACAGATATTATTATTTTATTTAATTAATTAATTAATTAATTCAATGAACATTCCAAATTCAGAATAAACATTTGTTTCCTTCTAAAATCATAGAATTTTCAATTTTCAATAACAAAGATAATAATACTAATTTAATTGATATGTTTTTAATACCTGTTTCAATGAAAGTTTTTGATATTTCGCGTGTAATTCTGGTGCGTTAGGTAAAGTACCGAGAGCGGCTATTTTATCTAAAGATTCTTGTATTTTCTCTTGTAGCAATACTTCTTTTGATGCCATTTTCTCTAAGCCTTTGGCGTCTTCCTCCATTTTGTCTTGAGCTTCTTTTTCCTATGTCAAATTTTAATTTAGATTAGTAAATCAATTATTACTAATGTAATAATTAATACTATAACGCCAATATAATAATGTAAAAAATAATAATATAGTGCCAAATACGACAGACAGTATGTGATGGGTGTGGATTCAAATAAAAAAAAAACATTTAATTGCGTTGAGTTTAAGTAATACTGCTACAGAGGCAAGAAGCAGGTATTATAAGAAAATATAACCAAACCTTATTCCTCCACTTATCCAACTCCAATTTAAGTGCTTTTTCATTCTTAACGGCGGCCTGCACTTTCCGCTCGACCTCTTCCATTTCCTTATTAATTTGTCGTATACGTTTTTCAGCTGCCGAGAGATCACTTTTACTGTTTGCGAGTCGTCTTTTCCTATCCTCTACTGATATTTCTTGTAATGCTTGCACTAATTCGTCTTTGCGTCTGTTTTAAAGAAAAAAATATTTTAATCCCGGTCACGATAAATATATGTATATACTCTGTATATGTATAATCAGCTTCTCGCTGTATCCCGCACACAACAGACAGGCGTTGACACTGACTACAGCCAGAGGGAACCTAGTGTTAAGACACTCCGTACCCCACTTTCCACCGGATTCAGGAGGTATTAGCCCTATTAATTTAAATTTTCTTTATAGTATTGTAATACACTTTTTTGCGATATCTTTTTCAATGACGGCCACATCTTTTTTTAAATAAATGTAGAAATACGTTTTTTTTTAGGAAATTATAGGGCCGTAGATCTGAGTATATGGTTTGAATTTGAACTCGATATCTCCAAGTGTTCCTGAGATAAAGGCTCTTGACAGACAGACAACAAAGTGATCTTATAAGGGTTCCTTTTTTACTTAAAAGGTATGGTAAAAGGTATACAGTAAAAAGAATTAAATATAAAATCACCTTATAAGATTATTAGTCAATAAATTCTCCAATTTATTCTTAGTAGCTTCCAAATTCATTCTCTGGCTGAACGCTTCCTTATTCTCTTGCGTAAGGCGTCGAATGGCGTCGTTTAGTTCATCCACTTTACCTTGATCCGCAGTAGATAGTTGTTCCATTAGCTCCTGTTGGATTAAAATTGAGTACTCACACTCTTTTAAGGATATAATTATATAAGCATCACACAAGTCTAGTTCTAAGTAATGTTATATATATAAAAAAGTATAATAATATAACATAACTGTATATTTCACACCAAGTTCATTTTGTAACTGTTTATTTTAAATTTTGTTTTAGCTTCACGCTGAATACAGCCTTACAGCGTTGTCTTAACACTGGCTCTAATAGGAGACTAGTTTTAAGACAACGTTATAACTGTTGAAGATAATATTATTTTTTTTATTTTCACACCAAGACTACAAATATATATTTTCTAAAAATATCGTTCTGCGTGGATTTTTTTAAGACAAACACTGGACTGGATGTGTTAGGTCAGTTGGTTACAAACTAATACACAGAATATTTTTTAAATAAGTTATTTAGTGGAGTTAAATTAATCAGCAGACAGTTAGTTTATAAGATTATATAAATATTATAATCTCATTAAAAATATACCTGGTGTAATTCCGATTCCAATCCCTCTTTAGTAGCCTGCATTGCTTCCAAACTGGATCGACATTGAGCTAACGATCTTTCTTTAGGCCCTCTAAATCTTTCTATGGACGCTAGTTCTTCTTTCATTAGACGTATGTCAGCTTTTACCTTGTCGAAAATATCTCTGAGAGTAAAGATGAAATTGTTAGTAAATATTAATTGAAAAATAGTATAATGATTAATGAGGCCGTCGGGACGAAACGTTTGACTGTAACGGTTGCGGGTTCGGTTCCCAATCGGGGGAATGAATTATTTTCATTTTCTTGCCTTGCATTATTTTGGTAACAAGATTACTAGGCGTTAAGTTTCGCTACTATATTCGTCACAATAAACAATGTCATCAAAAATTAAGCGGTGCATAGGGAACGGAGTGTTTTGACGTCAAGTTCCCAAGTTTCCTCTGCCTGCCCTGTCATGTGCGGGATACAGTGTTTAGCTAAAAAAAATATTATTTATCTACTCACTTTGCTTTCCCTTGTTTAGTTTCAGTCCTTTGCATTTCTGATACAATTGTATTAATACTAGTTTCTGTTTTATTCAATTCTTGTCTCAAAGTGTTCAACTCTTCGTCTAACGTTGTTATTTGCTCCATTAGCTCCGATCTAGTTTTTTGCATTTCTAGACGAGACCTCGATTGGTTGAAATATCCACCAGTTAGTGATCCTTTTGAAGAAACCTATAAGTAAATAGCAATAGTATAATCGTTATAATTTTTGATCAAGTGTCGTATATAAAAGAAAAAAATTAAAAACAAATCTATTACAAAACCTACCTGAGAATTTATGCACAGTTAAATTGATATTGATAATGAGAAGTGAAATAAAGTGAACATTGTATCTTTTGGAATACCTTTTATAATCATGCAGTTTTTTTAACGTCATTTTGTATACGAGAATATATTGTCAAGAGACAAAATAAAAATGCCTTCACTGGCCATTGGCCTGGGGCCAATAAAGACATAATGTATTAAAAGTTTGAAATCATTAAGCAAAGCCGATTGATTGCAATCATCATATTACTGACTCGAGTTCGAGCCTTACATATCGATAAACGTCGCGTAAACTTTAGCGTGTCAATAATATATCATAAATACCTGATCTCCCTCCAATGTGACACAGTCCAAATGAAACTGTTTCCCCAATTCCGTAGCACACTCTAAATTTCTGCATATAAGAGTTTTACCAAATATATATTTCATTGCTTTAGCGTATTTCGGGTCATACTTAAGTTTATGCACCATAGCTATGGCATTCTGAAATAATCACTGAAATTAGTATACAGCTTGTCAAGAACGAAATTTGATTTGATTAAAATATTATTTTTAAAACAAACAAGGACTAAACTGAAAAATTAAAAAACATTTCACAAATGTAGAGTATGTTTATGAAATCTCATTAATAAAATGTAAAATCAATAAAATAATAAGAAAAGAAAAAAAACTTACATTGTCAGTAGGATACACCATATCCCTAACTTGGAGACGGTTAAGAGGCATGAAGGTCACTTCTCCGGGAAGACTTTGTCTGTTCATTTCCTTTAATATTTTAGTACCAACCGTGTCGGATTCTACAATATGGTGGAATAAACGATTGCCGGCTGTCACCTTAAAATTTATATAAAAATGTTGATAATGACGATGATAATTACCTATATTATCATTTTTTTTTGTGTACGATAAATATAGATTTTAGTTATTTCTTTTCGAGGGTTTTACATTAAACATAGTTTTTTTAAATCATATCAATTGTGGTATACAGTAATATTAAATGACAATGTAGTATTTTATTCTGCAGAAAGAGACTGAGAAACAGACTGCAGCAGAGAGAACATAATCTAGAACATTCTACCAAAATGATCAAGACATAAGAGGGCACAATTTTGTCATGTTTGCCCTAGTGGGAATGGAATCCAAAATCACCGCATACATACACAGGAGCATCACGAGTATATACGGAAACCTAAAAAAATAAAATAAAACAATATACCTCAACAGCAGTATAAATAGTTTTATCGCATGTAAAGTTCTCAATAACCGGTCCATAGTATTGAGTGGCTATTTTGGCCCATTCTCCCCCACGCTCCTGGAATGTCTCTAGTACTTTACGTACACTGTCACGACCGTTGAGAATTGGCTGTAAAATTTTATTTAGTTATTATATTTTTCTACAATATAATATATGAGGCCGTCGTGGCGCAGCATCACAAGGGTGTGACTGTTGTGGGTTTGATCCCTACTCGAGGAAGTCAAATATTAATTTACGTTCTATTTCCATTTCTTCGCTCTAGTGTTGAAGCAAAACGCGGTGTTGAATTCTGCCACTCA
>FAPJ01000412.1:25626-37835 GCA_001485985.1 Heliconius ethilla aerotome | reverse complement strand
TTTTATATATATAGATAACAAATACATTATGCGATCAAATTATTCACATACTTAACAATAAGTTGACTATAACTACAATTCCATACTACGACTACATACTAAATAGAGTTAAATCTACTTTTCACATTATACTTAGAAGTTTCGTTATGTTTCCGGGCGAGAAGCCTTTTATTTTCAGTTTGTAAAAACACTTTGTGAGATTTTCAATTTTCATTTCATCTTTTAAATTTTCTATTTATTTAAAGCCTTAATCTGTATTGAAAAACCTTTTCTAGGCGTTACAGTACTTATTTTAAGTTATAAAATTAGCTGACACTGAGATAAGAGTAGTACCAAATACACCTAAATTTAGATCAGAATTTTATAATTTTCTTTTTCGCGAGGATTAAACTTTAAAAGTAAGCAATTCAACATTTAAGGATCTCGATATATTTTTATTGAAATTGTGATTGTATCAGCAATAAATTTGTCTTATGGTCCATACATATACATTTCATATAATACGGTGACTCCTTTGTAGATATGTAATCGATGAGTAGATTTTTCTTAACGTTTGAGTATATTTCTAAATTTCCAATATTTTATTACTTTCATTGATGTATAATAGTAACAAAATAATATAATGAATTAATTAGTGTTTTAATATGTAGATAAATATTAATAACAGAGTTAGTCGTACAGCTCCGTTTAAGAACGAAAGCTGCTCCTGCTGATTACTACTTTCAATATGTTCCACTATATTTTCTTCCTCACCCTCCCTAATATATTGTCTATGCTTCCACCCTCTGACGTCACAGTGAAAATCGACCAATCCAAACCAACACAGTAGTCGACGGTCCGTATAAGCGGAATCACTACCGCATATCGTTTTATTATATTATCTTATAATTTTAATGTTTCTGTTGTGTGCTCCTATGCGCGATTCCAAAATGCATTTAAATGTGAATGATAATGTGCAATAATTTTTTTCCTTTCTTCATTTTCTTGAAACATTTGTTTTATTTCTTTAGTATTTTATTAGTGTGACTGAACCACGTTAGGGGGCGGTACCGTGATGCCAGTTCGTAAGCAAGGTGAATATTACAATAGTAACATTGTAAAATTGTGGTTTGAACTATGCCACTGCGTTGTTATTGACCAGATATTATGCAAGGGGAACTAACAGTGGGGCTTACAACAACCCTTGTTTTGCATCAACGCAACTACTAAAAGGGGTAGATTTTGCTTATATCTTAAAACTAGATATAAGTATTTAAAACTTAGAGGCCATACGTTTTATTAAATTATTATTAGCGAAGACAACAATTCTAAGAATAAAATTTCATCCACTTTTAATTTATATAACACGCATAACAGTATTTTAAAAGTATTTATAAACAACAAAAAACTTTTAACTTGTGCAAAATAAATATATATTTTATAAAATAGTAAACGAAACTTAATAAGATCGACAAAATAAAATAGTAAATATATTCAATTTTAAATTCAACTTAAAATTGTTTTGTAGAACGAAAACATTTCAGTTCCCGATGTCTAAGTTATATAATTGATGACTGCACAGGATGTGTAAATAACTAGATATACGTTTATATATTATACGTATGCAACTATTATACTACTTAGTCCCAAAGAATAGTATTTTAATTAAAAGCCTCGTCTTGCCTTTTCAAAAATGTTTCTAGTATAATAAAACCACGTGGGCTTCGATGAGAAATAATTAAATGGATCAAAATATTGTGTAGATAGGTACTTCAGTCATCGTCATCATGTATACATACAGAATTCTTCTGTTAATAGAATTTTGAGAAAAATAAAATAAAGTGTAGCTAGTTTAGTTAGTTTAGTGTATATACTTTATATATCTAATAGCTGTCATAAACAATTAATATTTAAAATATACCTAATATTGTCAATGTACCAAGTTTTTTGGGTTCCCTACCATAAGAGTAAATCGGGACCCTATTACTAGGACCCCGCTATCTGTCTATCGGACCAGGCAGTATCACACGAACCGTGATGATTAGACAGTTGAAATTTTCACATATGTATTTTTGTTGCCGCTATCACAAAACATACTAAACACACCACATAATAAATATTTAACGGCCTTCCATATAACAAACATGATTTTTTGTCGTTTTTATAGATGGTACGGAACCCTTCGTACGCGAGTCCGACTCGCACTTACAATTGGTTCCACTATGGGCCGATAATTTTATAATTTATATATATAAATTTCGCAAATAATTTACACAATAGAAAATCATACTTCACCCATGTGGTCTACATGCAAATTTGTTAATATCCGTCTATAATGATTGTGGATGACGGTCCTTCAATAGGTATAATTTTAAATAGTATATTTATCAATATTATAAACGTTCATTACTGTGATTATATTGCCCTACTTAAAAATATAATAATAATTTGAGACATAACAAGACAAAATTCCATTTTGTGTTCCGCCACTCAACCCGCAATATCTCAAACTCAGGGGGAGAGTGGAGAACTAAGTATTTCTGTCAGAAGAAATCTCCACCTAAATAACAATACCTATCCTATTTATTAATAATTAAATGTTAACTTCAAACCTGATCCACTAATTCTTTAAATGTGATGCTATATCGATTTATTTCTATTAATATCGACCTTGTACGAGTAACTGAACTATGCATGCGATGCTATTAGAATGTTATTAGACTGAGGACGGAACAATCTTCTTGTTAAACTAGTTCATCAATAAATTGAATTAGATATGCTCTAATATTTTCCTATTAAATTTGTGGGATTTGTTGGCTTTTTAGTAACTGGGCTTAGTAGAAATTGGCTTCATGGATTATTTCTACTTGGAGACATTAGACGGTTATAACAATTGATTTATAGAGATGAAGGCGTTGAACGCCTGAACCCAAAGTCTAATTATTTTTTCTAATTGTGCTGTTAATTAATAAATAAATTAATAAATGCTTAAAATATGATAATATTGTCTAACTATATTTATTTATTCTCCATATATTATCGTATCTAGTCTAAGTTCAAATGTGACTATCATTCATATTATTCTTAAATTCGTAATATTTATTTTATTTATTATTTTGTTTTATAAGTATATCTAAAGTAATGTAAATCCATTAATTATTTTTTCCTTCCAGAGGCCCACCGAGCTTTGGAATTGCTTGAAGACTACCACAGCAAGTTAATAAAACCACAGGACCGACAGCTTCGACTTGCTATTGAAAGAGTAATCAGAATTTTCAAGTCACGTCTTTTCCAAGCTCTTCTCGGTAAGTGAAATATTATTAAAATAATTATTTTAGTTTAATTTAAATCCTGCACGTTTTTGAATAGCGCAGGGGCACAAAGTGTGTTGGTAAACGCGATTGGTTGTGGGTTAGATCCCCACTCGAGAAAATTAATATAATATTAAGGCAAAAGCGCGGCGTTGAGTTCCGCCACTCAATACGCAATGCCTCCAGATTAGTGGGAATTCTCTCAACACTAGGTTCCCTCTGTCTACCCTGCTGGGTACAGTTATTACACTTTTTTTAATATTTTTTACAATAAGATTATTTTGGTTGATTGGTTGCGTAACGCTTAAGTAGGTAGTTGTTTTGATTTTTCCACACTGCTCTTTTTAAAATTATCAGTTAAGAAATGACCAGTGCGTCTCTTTTCTTTGCTATAAGTCCTAAGCCGTCTTTAAAAATATTATACATGAATCTAAGTGCTATCTTCATCTCCCGAGATAAAATCTTTTGCTTTTGGACAGATGTTCTTCGAATTCTTTCCCTTACAGCTTTAATCGCCTTTTTCGTACAAATACTACGTGGACGGCTAGATCTTTTTCTATCACAAACAAAGGAGGTTTCATGTACCTACCTATCTATAGGCCTATACACAAACATTTGACTAATATCAAGCTAAAAATTTGTATTTGGCTCTATATCTGCTTTATGTAATGGAATCGCAGCGATTTGGTTCTCTTTATCCACCTATTCCATTTTTATATCGCAAAATATAAAAAACACACGTGTACAATCGTTTCCAAATTAAAAACTTACATTTTGTTTATTTTTAATTGTGACAGTATTTATGGCCAGACTAAGTATTTCTATATTTAAAATATTAATGAAATTAGGACGATGGTGGTACTCAGTAAAATATAAATGAAATGAACGATTGATTTTTCCAATAGTGTTACAATTAATAAACATAAATAAATCGTTATCTTGAACTAAATTACCATTGTTGCTAACATGCTATAAATATACATGCGCGTGACCGCAACACGCGTCACTAGCGCTCTTGAGCTCGACCAAGACACTGCCGTGCCATTGTTTAGTATATTTAGCTGGTACTGTACACCATACATCTACAGACTGTCTAGTGTCTGCTGTTTAATATTAATCACATATATTATAATAATAAGAATGGCATACAAGAGTCGAGTAACGCCTATAATTAAATTCGCTTGAAATTGAGAACTAACAAAGCTTTTTTCAATAAGTTTTATTATTATTTTTTTTTATTTTGAGCATTAAATATGTACTATGTTTATGTTATAGTACATACCTAGCATTGTCTTATCTTTAGGTATCTACGTAACTTACAAAATATCCATAGTATATAAATTTATAAGAATATATCTACATATAATATTTATGACAGAAATATCTCAGTAGCCTAGAAATAGTGTAAAAATACATAAGTGTCTAAGAATTTATAAGTAACCTTTATTCCCTCTTTATTATAAATTAACCTTGCTAAGTTACTTGGGCGTGACGACATAAGTACAACCCGCGAGGCGTAAGCTGAGCTTTGCATTCGTGTGATTCGGATAGTGTAGGTGTGACGAATTGAATATGCAACAATCTCGCCATTAATAAAAAATATCTTGAAAATATTGAAACAAGAATAGAACGTACCAACCTATAACTGTTGGGTACTTACTTTGTTAAGATATGACTTAACTACGGAGATGATAATGACTATGGAAATATAGCGTAGCGATGACGTACGAATATTTACCGGGACGGCATCACAGGTAGAAATACATATAAGCACTGAAAAAGCTTTCAATACACATATTGGGCGCCTAATATAAAACAAAAAACTAAGGTTAGCCTAACAAGAGTTTACGATTTCTATTACATGAGCAATTTATTGCACTTTTGCGTTTCTGCTACTCCAAATATTAATACAAGGTATTCTTCTTTTTAAGTAAACAATCGTGAACTTCGGACGGACAGTGTATAGGGAAACATAAAAAAATAATATAATTGTCCAATTCAAAAACTTTTTAAAGTCGGTTAAAAAGTTTTTAATTAGCTGTTGATTAATCATTCGAATGAATGATGTTTTATCAGTTTCATGTTGGCAAGCAAGATGATCGCTTAACGTGTTCTGTTTGACCTAAATATATTTATATGGGTCACAGCCTACCTTTAACGCTAGTCCTCTACGGGCTACCGGACGTGGCTGTAGTAGTTTTGTTGAAACAATTTTAATTGAAAATTTAAAATAACTCGGCCATTCGTTCAATAAATGGAACTTCAGCCTAGCAGCAAGTGCTTTATTGCAGCGATGCCAATCAATGTTACTAGAAGTTTAACTTATACATACTTAAATACATTCTGTACAATTGCATTTGCCTCAAGTTTTCTAAGTTGTCTAACATCTAAAGGGTACCTAAAGGGTACCTTAAAAATTTAATTCGAATATAAAATATCTATTTACATCAAATTGTTGATGTAGCTTAATCGTAGCAAAAATCACTATGCAAGACGAATACAAAGACAATTAGGTCTCTGTTGATTATTCTAATATATATATATATATATATATGCTAAGAATACCTAACTAAGGGATATCTTTATTGTGTTACACCGTAGATAGGCAGATTACGAAAATTCCTGTATCATCCATGGAGGATAATTTTTTCATAGGTAAATTATATATATAGTATTATTGTATTACCTACATATTATTTTTTTTATTTCATATTTTAAGAGTAGGTCTAATAAGGTAAGTACTACAAATATAAAGTATTCTATTAGTTTGCTAGTATTTTATACTTTTCGGGTTCGATGCCCCTGGTATTATCGATCTTTTAAACAAAGCACGCGATACTTTCAAAGTAAACATTTTTTAAGTTACGTGTTACTTATGTTTTAATATAAAATATTAAAATCAGTAACACTAATGTAGTACCCATAAAAAAGTACTTACCCAGCTTTTGCATTATTCGTCATTTATGCCTAACATATTCTACTATACCTATATTATGCAACAGTATTCGTCGTTAGTGAATTTTTAAACTCATCTGAATTTAAGTTTAAGAATTATAGAAAAATATTAGTAAAATTTAAAAGAAAATATATTAAAATACTTACCTACATTATTTTTCCAACCTTTTGTCTTAAGTCTTTTGTCAGACTGTAAAACTGACTGGTTGTGGCTCCGATACCCACTCGAGGAAATATTTATTTTAATTTACATTACTATTGTTACTATTGGTATCGAGGAAAAGCGCGGCGTTGAGTTCTGCCACTCAACACGCAATGCCTCCAGTGAAAATAAAGCGAAAGGTGGCTATACAAGCTCAAGTATTACAACGACACAACCCTATCGAGCTTAGACTCGTTTGATTCGTCCTGGCGAGTACTTTGTTGCTAGATGGTATTTAGGATATGATGATGGAGATATAAGATGTAACACGTTTTTCTTTAACTTGCAGTAAGTTTTTTAGGATGGAATCGTGCAAATCAATTTTGAAACATATCTTCACCCGTTCAATGATCGATTAAATATGTATAATGTAATTTAAATGTAAAATTTACCCAATTTAAACGCTCAGCAACAATTTGTTATAAGTTATGAAGTTTATAACTATAAAATTACTTAGTCTAAGTAGTATTATAAACATAATATTACTCAATATTAAACTTGCCTTCCTTGCCTTGCCATATATTACATGTTTAATTAATTGACATTTTTTTGTGAACAGACATACAAGAGTTTTACGAGCTAACCCTACTCGACGACAATAAAAGTATACAACAGAAAACTGCAGAGACAATTCGCATAGCAAATAAATGGGAATCTGATGGAGTTCGTCGTGAAGTAAGTGATAACATTATTTTATATTTTTTAGTAATTTTAAATAAATATCCCCTCATTGTAGATCCTTCGAAGGGCATGCCACAGAGTTTTAACTTATGTAGGTATCATAATAATACGGGAGTATTCACTTTTCTTTTATGTTGTCGTATTCTGTATATTCCTACGTACATACAATATAATAATATTGAGATAAGTCTGATAGTTATAGGTACATACGTGAACAAAAAAAAAGCTTATATAGACTAAAAAAACAACGCTTCACTTAACTTCTTCTTAAGTACTTGCAGAAAAAATATATATAAATCAAAATACAATAACCTAATTGTAACGTATTTTTAATTTTTAGCTTTGATTTGAACCGCTACCGTTTCTTCAACTGACTTACAGCAGAAGTACTTAACCGTCTTGTTAAACGTCAAAAGTGATGTTTCGTAATAATATTGAAAGTGCAAATTATATGTCACTTTTTATTATTTTTTTAATATTAAGTATGTAACTTGTTAACATAATTCCCAAAAGAATAATGACATATATATTTACAAACCTTGTTTATCAATTTTAATGAAAAACCAATATTTACAAACATTTCTGAGTAAGCTGTACTGTAATTAATTCAAGTCAACATTACAGTTGTATTATTGAAACGTTGCAATAGCCAATGAAAATATTTACTTAGTATCAAAACTATACAAAATTGCAGTTAAATACTTTTACCAGCGTTGCGTTGTTGTTATTTTGTGAAAAAGAAGCTTTCTAACTGTGTTGAGTAAAAAGCAGGATTATGTAGCCAAATGCGGGCCCAAAAAATATAAATATCTACTATTATTATAATATTACAATCATATTAAATCTAAAGATGGAATAAAGATGGATATTTTAAGTTCTGGGAAATTGTTTTAATATTTTTATATGTAAATTACTATATAGTACTATTAGAATATATTTATTTCCTTGCCTTTTCTGTTATTATAATTCTCAAATCACACAGGAATAATATCGCACCATTAGTAAGTATTAACTTACCGCCCATATCATATCACAGAGTAACTTTATAAGCTAAATTCTTTAATTTAATAAATAAATATTAAAACAATTTCCCAGAACTTGAAATATCCATATTCTTTCTCGTTAAGTCACAATTTAACACTATATTAAATGGAATTAACATTATAAAATATTTCTATTTAAATAAATAATCTACTAATCATTGCTTATTGATTTAGGCACAAGTTGGAGACAGTGATTATAGAACAGTTTCTAACGCTTTTCTACTAGATGGCAATAGAAAATCAGACAACCGCAATGTTGAAACTCCAGATTCGGAAAGGGTACGTAGACATAATTAAATTTCATGATAGTTATATATTTTAAGTGAATTAAAAACATCAATAGCTTTTAACTTTTAATTTGACCTACGCATTATAATGTACCCATTAATCTGACAGATGGCGATACCATCCATTATATCCCCAAGTAGTGAGTCAGAAGAAAAAAAGGTAAGTTAGTTACATAGTTTGTTTTCTACATAAAATGTGGCTGCTGCTCTAATATTATTAGATGCATAAAGTACCTATAAAAAATAAAATAAACTTGTATCAATAAAACCAATTTTAAAATTACAGTCTATCGTACCTACGTGGTATTTTTAACTCTTAATGAACCAATCACCTTAATAATTTTTATATACATTGCAAAAGAGGGAATTATTTACTTACTAAAATGATTAATATAGTAGGCCAATAAAGTAAATTATATTTAAAAATGTTTAGCTGCATGTGCAAGCAAATTAATATAATATTATAATGTTCAAAAATGAAATTAGATACATATCGTAACTCATTTCTATTCGAATAATAATAATAAAACAAAAAAACCCGACTGCATAAAGTAAATTAATGTATCCAGTAACACTTGCGAAATCAAAACAAATCCAACGACGACGTATCATTTATCAAAATCAGACAAATCGGTTCACTGGTTTAACAGTTATAAGGGAAGAAACAGGCCAACATACATACGCACTAAAAACGTAGCACTCCTTTTTGGGTTCGCCGCAGTCGGGTAAAACGTGGATAGTGGGTAACTCTGTATACTATTTGAGTATTTAATTAAAAATCAAGAAGGCATCAGCGCCATCTTTTGGAAAACTTCTGAAAGCTAAGGTGTTTACCGATACGTAGCTGTTGATTTTGTTTTTTTTTCTTCTTTTTGATGACGTGACGTCTCCAAAGGTACGTAGCCGAAGTCCGAATCCGAACGCTATACAACAAGTGGTTAGTAATGGCGGATAGTTGGTGTTTCGCGTCTCATAGTACTATTTATAACCTAAAATATAGTACGAGTTTTCAGCGATATGTACGCTAACGTTTTATGGTTGTGTGAATTCGTGCTGGTAAATTTCTCAATTGTGCCAATGACTTGCGAACGATACACGGACTAAAGGAAATTACACGTAAATGATTATCAAGTGAAATGATATTGCACATAAAATTTTGACATTCACACTGCTGTTATTTCGTATTCGTCGCAAGTAAGGCCATTTAATATACACTAATCTATTTTTAAACGTTTAGTAATTTCTTTACAATTTGGGAACGTTTTCAAACCTTCGGTGAGACTAATGAAACTTCTAAAATAGTTTTGCTTGTAACAATTACTACGTTACTTGCCGAACGATTCACCTATCTTCTAAATAAAAGCAAATGTCTATATTGCACGTTAAATAACGTAACACGGACATTCTAATTAAAGTTCATCGCTTTGACATTCATACCTACCATCCTATCATTTAAACACAAGTTGGTAACACCCAATTAACTACATACGCATACAATCTAATAAAAACCGCTATCAAGAAGGGCTCGGCTCTAAAATAATTTTAAAGATAAGGACTAGTTACATTTTTAAAGTAAGCTAACAAGACATATAGCTTTGCTGTGGGATTTTATGCAAACTTAAAATTAAATAAAAGTTGCGATGTGAAAAGTGGCAACATATAGGCAAAATATTTTTGGTGCAAGCTAGAAGTGGGTTCTAGGTAGAGAATGGTGCATGCCGGAGAGCAGCCAGTAAGTTGCTGACAGCGGCACAAGTGTGTAACTAACATGCATGCAGTGTACATAGTATAGAGCTGAATACAACTACTCAAAGGCTATGCACACTTGGTTTCCAAAATGACTGAGAGGCGGAAGAAAAAAACTCATAATGGATTCCTTCGGAAAGTCTCCTCTTTATTTAATCTTGATACGGTGAGTCGGTTATTGCTTGTTACTATAAAAGTGGCTAGATCACCCATTAGTTGAATTGTAAACATGAATATTATACAGCAGAAACCTGATTAACACAATAATTGTTGTTCTTAAGCATTCGAGATAATCAAGTCTCTACTGTATTTTGAATATTAAAGGATTTATCAATTTAGAAATATATAATAATGTTAAATTTAATTAATAAGTTTCTTATGATTTTATGTATGAAGAGTACCATAGTTAAAATTTTAATTATATTATACTTTGTCTTAGATACTATTAGAAGCAGCAGCCACATTATTTAAATAATATTTTTAATTACTTTACTGACATTATAATTGGTGTTTATATATAAGATGATATAAATATTGTTAACTTGTGAAACTAACAATGTAAACCACAACTGATTTCTAATATTTCTGACATTATTTACTAAATAATCAATTTCTATATTCCAGGCTCACGTTTCAACACCTGAAATGAAGCAGGTAATTTAATTTTTCATGTAAAACTTAGTTAAGTATAGTATATATTGTTTGGATAAAAGCTTTTAGTGCAATAGAACAGTAAAATCTGAAAAAGAAATATAGAGGATTATTATATAAAAAAAATGATTAAATGTTTTTTGTTAATTTTAATTAATATTTTTTTTTGTGGTACAGTAGCATAAGTGTGTGACTATTAACACAAATAGCAATAGGCTTTCCTCTGCCTTACCTGGTATATGTGGTATGCAGAGTGAATCTATTTCTAAATTTTTTATTATCTCAATTTATTAATCATTTTAAAAACAGACTAACAATAATTGATTGCCCCTGAAAATATTACACACAATAATACAAAATGTGTTTATCTTGTAACGTACTAGTAGTTTTGACAGTTACATAATAGATATGAAACCCTATCTAACCTTGATCTCACATACATGGTATATTTGTATTATCCATGAACACATGGTTAACAATCTTATATGTGTCATTACTGCTAATAATATTATATTTTTTTTATTATATTATATTTTCTTTATAAAAATTAACATTATTTTGAATTGAAAATAACATTTGCAAACTTTAATTTGTTTCCATTATTAATACAAACTTAATATCTTAAAAAAAATATCCTTAAAAGGGATAAAGTTGTTTAATGAAGCAAAACGTGGAGAGTATATGTAATTGAAAGTTGCAGATAAATGGGATAGAAGGTGGTTCGGAGCGTACAGTAGGCGACGACGGCTCGATATATTTAACAGTAGTGCTGTCCCGTGCTGGTGGTGCAGGACTTGGCTTTAGTATTGCAGGGGGCTCAGACAATCCGCATGTCGCCGACGATCCCCTTATTTATGTCACAAAACTAATACCCGGTGGTGCCGCGGCGGCCAGTCAACTGCAAATCAATGACGCAATATTACAGGTATTCTGATTTCTAATCTAGTCTAGACTTATTTCATGATTTTTATTCGTTGTTCCAATTTAATATGCAGGTCAAGGTCCATTTTCTATTTATTTTGACATTCATCATTTTCAAACAATATCATAACTAACTATGTGACACATCCTACTTCAGGTAAATGACACATCAGTTGAGAATGTCACACACGCTGAGGCGGTTGATGCATTAAAAAAGGCTGGCAGTACTGTAAGACTGGTAAGTAAAATTTTACATACATTTCCTACTATAATAATAATAAAATACGAGCCTATAAAAAATTGCTAAGTATTTTTGATTTAAGCTTCACATTGCGTCTCGCACATAGCACGGTAGGCAATGGTGTTTCAATTTCCAGTGTTCAGACACTTCGTTTCTTACTTTCCACCTAATTCTCGAGACATTGCGTGTTGA
>FAPJ01000412.1:11951-22661 GCA_001485985.1 Heliconius ethilla aerotome | reverse complement strand
GATTTTATCTTATGTTATTAAATATTTTCCAGAGCGCTCTTCGACTACGACCCCATCCGAGACGACGGCCTGCCATCCCGAGGTCTGCCGTTCCGGTACGGTGACATCTTGCACGTCACCAACGCGTCCGACGACGAGTGGTGGCAGGCGAGGTTTGTGTTGAAATGATATTTTATGTATTAAATAAACATTCATTACAAATACTACAGTTATGTAGTATTCAACTAAAAATTCTTCTCTAATTCTGTCTTGTAAAAACTACTAATATTTAAAATTTTATTTTAAATATTAAAATTTTATTTTAAATATTAGTAAATATTCTATAATTGCAATCAGTAACTTCAGTTGCTTTGACTAAAAACACAAACACACCTCTACACTCCCTATGGTACCTATGTGCTAATTTTCCGTTCTCTATGTACAGTAGTTTTGGCTGTACGTTATCTGTCAGTCATTCACTCAATAAAGAGGTACATAATATAAATCTACCTGAAAATAGTAGACATACTAAAGTAGCTTATGAATTGTTTCCAGACGCCTGGACACAACGGACCCGGAGGCGATCGGCATCATCCCGTCCAAGCGACGCTGGGAGAGGAAGCAGCGCGCGCGCGACCGACAGGTCAAGTTCCAGGGGCAGGGCACGCCTGTTAGCACCGTAAGGGATTTATATTTTTTTTAGCTGCACGCATACCAGAGGAAACCTGGGAACCTATGGTTAAGATACTTCCGTTCCCCAATTTCCGTCAAATTTATAGTTTTATTTTTTAGGCATTATTGCCTCTTAAGATGTTTATGCGTATCTTTCACATTATTATGTTATATACTCATTATTATTGATACCAACGTGGCAAAGTTGTTATAAATATATGCAATTCTTTATACAGTACTTAGAAATCTCATTGTCAAATTAAAATATTTAAAAGAGATAATAATAAAATAAAGAAATAAAACAAGAATAAATAATAATTACAGAGTCAATCAACACTGGAAAGGAAAAAGAAAACATTGTCATTCAGTAGAAAGTTCCCATTCATGAAAAGCCGAGAGGATGGCAAATCAGAAGACGGCTCAGACCAAGAGCGTAAGTAATCATCCACTAACAAAATGTATTAAAGCTATTTATAAACACTTTCGTGCTATATATTTTATAAAATTTAATAAGCGTCAACGTGTGATACGTTCTTCAGGCTACGGTTTAGTGGTTAGGTTAGGTTCTAAGGTTTTCAAGAGGCGTGGGTTCGAGTCCCGCTTCTTTAATTTTTTTGTATGGTAAAACATTTTACTTATTTTCGTTTCATAGACAGTATAAATCATTTTATTGATAAGTTTTGAAGAAATTTGAATTTTATTTATCAACCTGTGTTTAATCTTTATAATTTTTAATATAAATTAATGAAGTCAATTTACCTTACACATTTTTGTAGCCATTATCTGGATAATGTTATACATTTAGCAAATGTTTTTCTTTGTAAATAACATTTTAAATTTGTGACAGTTCTTTACTTGGAGATCTGAACGTTGCTCAAGATATTAAGCCAAACAAATATTTTCTTCTTACTCAAATATCTTATTTAGCTTAGCTTGCATTTTCACGGTGATACGGAAATGGAAGTTGTAATATTTAATTTTGTTACAGCTTTCATGCTTTGTTACACGCAAGAGGATGCTAACGCGGACGGTGAGTGCACTTTATATCTGTATACATATATAAATATATATATTAATTTCGCTATCGCTGTACGTATGTAGGTCATTATAGCACGACGTTTTCTTATCGATCTTACCAAATTTTATGTAAACGACTTCATTTAGCTATATTGAAATATACATTTTTTTATAATTATGTTGCTTTATTTACGTAGATGTACAAGGAGTTATATAATAAAACAAACGTTTAACCAAATGCCAAATGACTGTAATTATTTTAGTTTAACATTTGTAAGTGCGTTAGTAAAGTTGTATTGTACGTATTTTTTTTGTTTTAGTTTTATTTTATGTTTACAATAAGACATAATAATATTGGTCTACTTAAGCGGATCGATAAGATCTCGACGCTAGTACGCAACTTTTCATTCGGCTGCTAATATTTATCACTTTCCGAAATGTTTTAATTGCAGCTGTGTGCTTTTTCTAACCATTAAAATATGTTAACTCGTTGTCTATACATTTGTCACTGACTTGAAACGACTGCACACGGTCAATTGGTTGTATTGGTAAGATTGTTTAAAAAATAATGTAGGTGATAGTTTTAATAGATTTCTCGTATAGATATTTAGGTCATGTATCAATTAGGTTTTCTTATAAATTGCCAAATGCGTGTAAAATGTATTTAGTCAATTGGTTCTTACTTACTGTTATTTAAAATTTGATCAGTGTGGATAAATTAATGCTTTTAGTGTCTATGGAAAGCATGATAATGCTTCATATTATCATAATCAATAATATTTACAAGTAAAAACATGCGTAATAACTGTTGCTTAAAAATGGTAAATGCGCCCGAGGACTAATTACTATCACCAATTATTTCATCCATGTTATAGAAGTGATGTAGCTAATCGCATAACCGTGTTCAGACCATTTCAATACAAACACTTATTGTTTTATACATTTGTGACGTGTATAGAAGTACAAGTAGTAGATTTTAATATTTTTTATTTATAACAAAATATACGGATTGCAAATTTTTAATGGCAATACTATTTTGTAATATGATTAAAGTCAAAAACACAAAATCGTAAGTAATTATATTGATATTAAATTTTGCATTTTGTACAACGATCAGATTAGAAGGAAAGTTCAGTGTAGCTCCATATAACGTCACTGGAGATCGAGCAGGAGAAGAAGTACATACTTGAATGAGGAGAAAATAGATCTATATAATTTATTTGAATATTACTATTTTAATCTAGTACAATACTTACAAGTAGAGATAATTAATATTAAAAATACCTCGAGAATACGCTGGATTTTTAAACGTTTTAAGTGAAAAAGTTTAACTTTTTTCGCCAAAAGCGATACAAAATAAATCAGTAATTGATATTTATCAGTAATTGGTTAATTGACTATTTATCCATTTATTTGAATTTCAATAAAGTTTCCAGTTAATCGGAAAAATACTACCAAGCCTTAACGGTAAATGTTTTGGTTTTGCCTGTAATGCAGTTAAGTCTTGAGGTTGGTTATACATAACTTACGAATATAATTATTAATATTTTTTTGACATTGTTAGGAACTAATCAAAAACTTAAAGTAATGAATAAAAATTCTCACATTATGTGGGATAATCTATGAAAAGCTGGACAATTTTGTCCCAATTGGGGCAATTAATTTTGGGCTAAAAATCGGGATGTTCTGCTAAAATCAGCAACACTGGCTATATCCATTTGACGGATGCGAAACCGCAGGTAAAAAATAGTGTAATATATCAACATGTGCAATCCCAATATGTAACGTTCCTGACCAATGTTGACCTCAAAATTTAAAAACAAACTAAGGACGTACATATCTTCATTTAGTTTCTTATCATTTCTGTCATCTTAGAAACCACTGTTTCTTACATAATAAGAACGTGTTGTCGTTATTGAATTAAAGAGTGTGTGCACTGCATAGTGTCCTTATGTAGTATGGAAAACAAGCCCGAACGACGTTACATGGAGTTTACACAGTAATTAATTACGCCTATACATATTTATTAAAATAGTAAATTCGTTACCAGTTTTTTAATATGCTCTTTACGGTTACGGTACGGTTGTGTGATTAGACAATATAAGTGATGGTCGGAAGCTTTCGAAGATGTGAATGCTGACTCATAATTTTGAACCCTAACACAAGGAATTTATCAGTTAAAATAAATTAATATTATTATCTTCATTTCGGAAAAATATAAATAAAGAAAAAAATTAGGAAGTGAACATCAGAAAGTATCCGACCACTCGGCGTTATGCTCCGCGTAGGTATAGAGGCACACGGTTTGGTTTGACTCACGTTCGGCCGTTCCTGTGCTTCTAGTCGCCTGGCAGGAGCTAACATTGTACCAACAATCTGACATCAGTTTCATTTGCCGTTTATGCTCGTGAGCTTGCCTCGTCTCTTACCCACCACACCTATCAGACACGCTAGCCTCCCACTTAGATCTTCTCCATGAAACGGACCATTTGCAAGATACAATTTATTTGAATATATGTAACGTGAATTTTTCTACGTGTAGGGGAAATCTTGTACCGAGTGGAACTTCCCATGATGGAGGAGATAACGCTCATTTATCTCGAGGACGAGAGTAAGTTTTGGGAGTGAGGCGTAGCTTGCGAGTGCAGTAGCCGATACCTTATCTCCCGCATTCTGGTTATGATCATCAATTAGAAATGTAGTTTCCATTTCAATAACACTCGATTTTTCTATTATTTGTCATATGTTTATGTTTAGTTTTTATTTTCTAATTCATACAACGCGATGAATCTAATAGCTATAAGCACACGTTTATATCAATCACGTCGAGTCCAGTTTGATTCACCCACAAACTAGTGACGTCGCGCTCTTTAGTCTTGACGACAAGCCGTCGGTGCTACACTATCAAACTAAACAATGTAAGCTCCGTAACAAATCTTTTACCTGACACCAAGTTATGAGATATAGTATGCCAAAATTAGCTATGACGAATTAAGATACGCTTTGTATACGCAACTTACATTGTGACATTTGAAGCTCCTTAAATGTAGGTTAACACTGAATACGCGAGAGAAAGTCATTATTAAGTTGTGAAGGGGGAGTGGGCTACTGGAAGCACACGAGGACACGAGGGCCGCCTCTATCACAGTAGCCGACGCTCGAGGCGCCGCATGTTCACAGCTCGCACTCGTATGCGCTTTGCCTATAGACATTACATTGTCACGAGCATGTACACCGTAAACAAACTTTGACAACCATCATACGGGCTTTTTAAATATTTAAAATATTTGCTGTGCTGAATTTATTTCGAATGTAGATTGTGTCGCTTTAGAAAACGCTGTATTTATAAGCTTATCTGACTAGTGATTCGATGTACTGACATAGCTGTCAATTGTCAACTTGAAGCCAGATTTTAAAAGATTTTATTTTATAGCCACTGGTGATGTGTTCATCAGTAAATTATTTTACTTTGTTTACATCCATGCAACAATGGTTTTGTGAAGCATGTTGACTCGATTCATTGAGAAAGGTTTTCATAGGTTTTTCGATTCATATTTTCTATCTGAAGGTAAGATATGAACCGCCATCAAGAATCGACACTTTGAGGGCATTGCATATTAGTTAAACATTTCTTACAATTTTATATTTCAGATTTTAGTAGATTAGATAGGTTATGAAATTAGAACCGTAGTTAAATAGATATTTTTCTTTGTATTACAAATATAGTTATAAGTTGATCCAGGCAGCAATTATAATATTACCTTAGAAAAATCCGTTAGATCATCAATTAATTCAATATGAATAAAATGGACCAGCTGTATCCAATAAATAAGCTCTAATGTAAAAAGGTTAATATTACACTCACATTAATGGCACAACAAAAATATGTATATTGAAAAAAAAAATTCCATTCTTGGATAAGACAAATATTATTAGTAAAATACGTTTCATAGCAATTAGTCGTAGAGCACGACGCACGAATGATCGAGAGCTTAAATTTGTTTAAAAAATAATAGGCACTAATATATTTTTTTAATGATAAAGTGTTGCTATATCCAGTAATTTAGAATAATAGTGTCTTACAGTGGAAATTGGTACGATTTTTAAATTTTATTACCTGATTCAACACACCTATAAATAGTAGAGTGCGTTATTGAGAGTTGTAGGAAGAATAATATGGAGGATAACATTTTTATACATATCGTATTCTATGTTCTTAGGTCAAGACGAAGCGGTCCTATCATATGAAACTGTTCAACAGTTGACGATTAATTACACGAGACCAGTTATTATACTCGGCCCACTAAAGGATAGGATCAATGATGACCTAATTTCGGAGTTCCCTGACAAGTTTGGAAGCTGCGTGCCACGTGAGTATTAGATATTTTGTATAGGAATTTATTTTAATAATTTATTTTTAGCGTAGCTGAGGCCTGTTGAGTTGTTTTTTTAATGTTGTTTTATAGAAAATGTAAACCTATTAAAAATGTAAATTATTTTTAACTAACGTTCTAAGTGATATTAACTATACAAGCTGTGTCCACGTCACATAGTATATCATAGTATATATAGTATATTTTGACATGCTTCTCCTATTGTACAATCTCCTTCGTGTGTTCTGCGTACAACGTGACATTGACGAAGTGACTAGTGTTCAAATGGTATGCTCGAAACGCCATACATTAAGAACTGAACATATAGTATAATGTTTTATGAACAGATACGACGCGACCCCGACGAGACTACGAGGTAGACGGACGCGACTACCACTTTGTAGGAAGCCGCGAGCAAATGGAGCGAGATATACAGAACCACTTATTCATAGAAGCCGGACAGTACAATGAAAATCTGTATGGAACTTCCGTCGCCTCCGTCAGAGAAGTCGCCGAAAAGGTATCATCTAATTAATACAAAATGGAACACCTTAGCACTTTAGAGTTAGTTGCAGTGAGAGTAACTGGTGTGTTAAAGTGCCTGGGACTAGCTAGCCAAATATAGACTGGCCTCCACTATTTACGCGCCTGTAATATAAAACTAGAAATATTTGATAAATAATTGATTCGAATTTTCAGGGGAAACACTGCATTTTGGACGTAAGCGGTAACGCTATTAAGAGGTTACAAGTGGCGCAACTGTACCCCATTGCCATATTTATCAAACCAAAGAGTGTAGAATCTGTTATGTAAGTCTTATACATATTACATTTAATTTTACATGTATTTTACCTTTTTTTGCACTTCACTAAATTGTTTATAATAATTTCAGGGAAATGACGAAACGAATGACCGAGGATCAAGCTAAAAAAACATACGAACGTGCTCTAAAGATGGAGCAAGAATTCGCCGAATATTTTACAGGTACTTGTATTTGTACACTGACGTTAGAATATATAACAGTGTTGATAAAAAAATGTTATAAGACAGGTTCCCCAATTTAAGATATAACGTTCTGTGTAGTGGCTGTTTTACATATAATAGAGAAATTAGGTATGGATTCGATTCACGATCTCTTTCGGGGGAATAATTATATTTAAATAATTTTTAAAATCGAAAATTTAGGCGGGAAATGGCTAATAAATGTTATAAATAACATGCTATCATATTTATTACCCATTTCCTGCCATATAGTTTAAATTTTTTTAGTATAAGTTTTTTAGTATAAATTTGGTTTTTGTTTTTATAAAATTGAGTTTCTTTTTTTACAGCGGTAGTGACTGGCGACACGCCGGAGGAGATATACGCAAAGGTGAAGGCGGTGATCACGGCAGAGAGCGGTCCCACCGTGTGGGTGCCTCGCCGGGACCCCCTGTGAGGACCCCCCTCTCCCTACACACCGCCACCGTGCCATACGCTCTGCCCCAGTCCAGCCCCCTCCAGCAAAGATATGTAAACTCACGTGACTGATTAGTGTGTATCAGATAGGTACACCTTTGACTCGAGTCAAGGGGAATTGTTTTATAGTAACTCAAAATTATTCCCCTTTCAGACGTCGTGAAGAACATTTGTTTTGCGTAATTTTCATTGGACCCCCCCTTCCCCCCTGGTAATATCGATGTCAGCATACACCTTAATACTAGACAGTATTCTGTTTTTTTGAATTCTGAACCTCGAAATCCGCAACGTGTTAGTTTCAGTTGTAGTTTATAGTATCGGGCAGCAGCAGAACGAAGCAATATAACATTGAAGGCGTCACGTAAGCAATACATCGCGACATGTCCGCGACGAGCGTAGCGGTAGATAGTCACATATTTTTAAAATCTTATTGATTTTTACCATATTTTATAAATACCGCTCGGTAGATACCCTTTGTAAGGTCTCGTACGAGACGAACACGCGAGCTGAAACAATCGTTTTGTAAAACAGAGCTTTCACCGTAGTATATTGCATTGTGCTTGTTTTTGCTAATGTTTAATCTAGCGATTATATTTCGTGACGTTAGTATGTTTGCATTGTATAATTAAAAAAATATTTATTGAGAAAAACAGTTATATGCTTCGATTTAATGTAAATGAAATTGTATATTGTAGAAATTTAAAATGATATTGTTCATGTTGATTTGTTAACTCAGATTGCTAGAGTGAATTGTGAATTTTTCAGCATTAAAGTATAGTAATCTTTATCATGCTCCGATTTATAATATCTCGAAGATTTGTGCACTGGAAGATGCGATAATATGACAAATATAGTTATAAAGTTTATTACGTACTGTAGTCGAACCCACCTAAGTCCTTGCATGGCTAGGCTAAGCGTGGCCGCGAGACGCGGGCGGGCCTCGGTGTGCTTGATGTTCCGCAATATCATGTAAACTCACTTTAGACAACAATTTTAGTAACTTGGACCACTTTAAAAATGTGTTGATTATATTTTTTAAAATGATATTGTAAAAGTTCACTATAAATTTACTAATACATACACTGAATTTCATCGACGACCGCCCGCGTCCCGCAACCACAATTTTTTGCTCAAGCGGCAAACTATATTATACTTATAGCCATTGAATCTCATGACATTGTGCACACCGACATCCTCTTTGACACTCATTTAGACGAGGTGCAACGTTGTTTGTTGATCATTTTTATAGTAAGGAATTGTGTTATACGGTGTGAAATGTCTCACCGCATAGTGTTTGACATTTATTTATTGAGAATTTTATTTTCTTACGGAGTAATAGAATGGCCATCTGCAAATATGGCACTGTACATGAGCAGTTGCTGCTTAAGAATATTTATGATCATTTTACATATTTATATGGTACATACGCAATCGGACTCCTTGTACTTAAACTATTTTAGAGTGTGTTAACGTTGTGTAATGTTTTCCATTTTTTAAACATATTTTATTCACATGACAAATATTTTAAAAAATATAAAAATTTACTGTTCTATTTTATTTAACATCTCAATTATTACAATGATAAACCGTGTGCATATTTTCCTACCAAAGATGTTTTTAATCTCTGAATTAAAAAAATGGCAATGCTATACTTAAAAAGTGTATGAATCTTTCTACGTAATAGTTCCGGCCAAGAGCTATGTAAATATTGATACATTTTTACTAATTAATGCATGTAACATATTTATTATAATATAAATTTATGAAAATTATGAATGAACTATGGATCTACATGTGTATACTTTGTCGTGTTATTTTAAGTTTCCTTACTGCTGTATTAACAAGTAATATAAATTGTTTGAATGGTTATTTATTTTATCGTACTAAGATAGGTATTCTATTAAATTAATGGAATGTGTTAAATTTGTGTATATTAATAAAATATAAGTATTAATAATGTTTTTAACCCCTAGTTCATTTTAACATTTCATCAACTCCATATTTGCAGATGTACAATGTTTATCAGTTAGTGATGTTCAATAGACTAGTTTGAATAAAATTATTTACGTTGAAAATTTTACCCTTGTTTCTTTAAACCTACTGTTTTAAGTAAAATAAATTAAAAATCCCTATTTATAAGTTGCTCTCAAGTCTCATACATATATCATTTATATTTAAATATGGCCCTAAATGTCGTATTGCAGCCTCGAGCCTAAAGACTATATGAACAATATGGACTATGCAATATGGACGGATTAATATTCTAGTGGTCACAAAAAAATTACAAGAAATTTAATATTAATTGTTACTAACTCGTTTCATATTTGATCAGAAACAGGCTTAAACTAATTAAAACTTTAGTCTATTTGTAATATTTCATTTACACACTTTATGCTCCTACGACAAATTAAAAAAAATTACTTTCGTTATCGTATAAAAAGTCGAACGGCCGTAGCTACGTTAGGACTTGGACCTTTATTTCCAAAAGGATTTTTGATATTTTTTATAAGTTTTCCCACTTGTTTGAAGACAAATTAACGCATAGAAATATAATGGTGAGTAATAAAAAAATACAATAGTATTAAGATTTAATTTACATATTTACGGCATTGTTCGAAGTAGTGTAACAGCACAAGACAACATAATAAATTACTTACTACATTTCTACTCAAATTAATTTAATCTAATACAAGTAATAGACAGCTAGAATTTTTTTACAATTAAATTAAAAATATCTTTTCTTAAAAACTACCAAACACTACGCATAATCCTTGTTTTTATCACGTAACGAAACTTTGTTTTCTTTATCAATGACTTGGGTGAAGCGCATCATATTTTTTTATTCATAATATTTATCTGGTCTAATATTAGAGAAAAGCTAGATTTTATTTGTTCAAGAACTATTGAATTACTATTTAAGAATTGAAACAATCTTTTTGTGTTCGATAATTATTTTTTTTCGTAAATTGATTTATTACGATAATTACGGCACATGTCTTGGTTATTTTCAGTGGAACAATGGGTCGGCCAAATCATTAATAAAGTCACAACACGAAGCATACTGCGGCATGCTTTCATATATCTTCAAAAAATATAAAACACACTTCACAGGATGTTGACTACTTACGCCAATTGGGATATTTAAATAATCAAAAATATGATTTATAAAAGAAATATCATAACGAACAAAATACAAAAAAAATATATGACA
>FAPJ01000401.1:0-12202 GCA_001485985.1 Heliconius ethilla aerotome | reverse complement strand
AAGTCTTAGTTTTCTACATTTTTAGACGGTATTGAATTAATACATCTTTTTTTAATGTTCCCAAAAACGCTTTTAACGTTTACCTAAATTAATTTGTCGTTTTATTAAAAACAAACATACTCCAGTTCTATGAATATTCGTTAAAAACAATTTCATATATATATTTACATGTATTAAAATAAGTACAACATAATGTTAAGTTAATATGTTTTTTAAAAATTATAGAATTATTATTTAATTGTTTAATTATTTAATTGTGTTTTAAATATTAAACGAGTTTGTAAAAATAAAGCTTATTTATTTTTTTAAAATACTGCTTATTTTTTGGAACATGTAAAGGACAATAAATAAAAAATTTGAATCATCAAATTTTTTATAACACTACGCTTACGAACACACATACTCGTGCGTCTCTGTCACGTCTGTTTATTATTTTCCACCTTGGGCAAAATTCCTACGAAATATTATTTCAGACAAGATACCTAAAGTGGTATACCTGATATATGATTATTTGTGGAGATGTGTGAAATTACGAAGCAGGTGGTGAAGAAGCTGGTGAAGAGCGCTTTACAGCCATTGGTCAATTTTATATTACGAGTACTTGCGCTGACGGAACAACGAGAATATCAAGAAAACATTGGGAGGTTTTGAAAAATTAGCAACGTGACGACTGCAGAAATTGATATAGAAATTGGTTGTTGCGACGAATGTGGGATCAGGCTAGAAAATACGCGGGAGATCTTACAGTGAGAAGCTAATTTAATTTTTAATTTATTTTTATTATATACACAATTAATGGCGATCATATCGCGGCATAAGAAAATATAATTTTTTATAGCAAGTTAGTAACATAAAAAGAAAGAAACGGAATAAAAATTAAACACAAAAAAATGTAATTTTATAAATATATTGAAATTAATTTGTGTGAAAAGGAAGTAAGCAAAATATTTAATGTAGAGTGTGTGTGTATAACTATGTGCATTTTGCGGGTAAGTATAACTTTAGTGGTAATAAAAATTATGTTAGGAACGCTTGTCTCGCTAAATACTTTTTAAGACAACATTTCTAAAATGTTCAAGTGCAAATTAATTCAATTCCAATTGAATCCCTCTCCTGATCTTCAATGGCTACAAATACAAGAAAAAGACAATTCATATCCCCATGTTGGGTAGGTTGTAGAAAAGTAAATTAATATATTTTATGGCACATCTTAAATTTATGACAGTACAAATTTAACTAACACGGCTTATATAACACTTTTTTACTAACAATATACGTTATTTATAATAATTATATTTTCTAGTGTGCTTCTTGCCGAGTAGAAAAAATTCACTACTAATGTTCGAGAACTACACATATAACAAAAAATTTGAAAGTGCATCGGGGAAGGTTCTATGGTACTGTTCGCAACGGAAGATAGGTTGTAAGGCTTTAATGCACAGTATAGATGGGATCTTCACCCCTGGACACCTCAACCACACACACCCTGCGCCCTCGTATATAAGGCGTCTGAATGGAACGTTCGTAAAATTGTGATGCACATATAATTATCTAATATTATGCCTTAAAGTACCTACGCAATAGAAAAATCCGTTGCTTATTAATATACAGAATGATTCAAGATGGTGCCTGTATGTATAATTCACATAGATTATATTAGTACAGTCCTGGGAGCGACTTCGGGGGTACAGGTTCTAGATGTTGTTAATATGTAGGTTATTTTTTGTTAAAAAATCGCGTTAATATGTTTATAAACTTGAAAATAAAAAAATGTTGTGAGGATTATTCAGTTCTTTTTACTTTATTATTGAGAAAATTAATAATTTAATGAAATATTTTAGTTATTGAAATATCAGTTAAATATAGGTATAGCATTCCGCATTAAGTTATCAGGCATCGTTTAGGTAAAATTTAAAGAAATATTTATTTTTATTGTTATTTAATTTCATCAACAAGTACTTTTTCCAGACTGCTAAGGGAGGGAGGCGACTGTTATTTCTAATAAACTATTCGTCTTGTTCTTTTCTTTTTAGTTTTATGCAATCGGGGTTTTTGTTTTTCAAATTATTTATTATTACTGTACTTTTATTTTCAATTCTATTTTTTTTTAATTCGATGGCGGCTTCACTTTTTAATTATATTCAGAATAATACATAATTTGTTTTTTTGCAGTGTTTTTCAGAACATCCAGCAGAGGAACGAGACAGCTGGTCATCAACGGTTATTCCTTCATTTGTAGGAGTTACTGTTTGAATCATATAAAGAAAATATGGAAATGTGCATCCAATGCAGATTGCACCGCCAAAGTTCATACAGTAGAAGATGAAATTATCTCACTGAATAATGATCATAACCATCCGTCGAATGCTTTCTCCGTCGACTGTAAGCCGCCACGGCGATTTCATTTAGGTTATTGACAGCTTCACGCTGTATCCCGCACACAGCAGGGTAGACAGAGGGAACCAGGTGTTAAGACACTAAACTCCCCACTTTTTGCCTCGAGTGGGAATCGAATCCCCAACCTTTCGTCCCTCCTTTTCAGTCACATGCTTTTGTACCCCTGCGCCACGACTAGCCCCACAATCATAAAATATAATTATTTTAAAATGATTCTATTCTCTCTTAAATCCATTTACCGTTTCACATTTCAGGAATAATGCAACAAGACAATGCAGAACAAGTGATATTAGACCCGAAGTTAATAGCGAAGCACTATTTGAGGACATGGTTCTTCCTTGACCTCATATCTAGTATACCACTAGATTACATATTCTTAATCTTCAACCAGGTAAACGTACGTTGCAATTTGGCCGTGTTCCTATTACTAGTTTTAACTGTCTTTTATGTTTTTGATTCTGTTTCAGCTTGGGTGTTCATTTATTTTTAGCAAAGATTTTTATTTGTGTGTTGGTTTTTTTTTATTATTTCTCATTGTGATATTGACCCAACTGCCACGAGAACGTTCGAGGCGACATCGTGTTAAATATCTTGTATTGTAAAGGTTTCTATGAGACCTGTAAAGGTTTGATTGCAGCACTCTAGATACATCTTCAATTTTATTTCCTTTATATAATTTCACAACTATACAAAAGTATTTGCACGGATTGCAACCCATATAAATTTTTCTATAAGATCTCATCATTTCTTATTCTTCTTTCGCTTCATCGCTGGGATCTATCAATGATTTTCTATACGTATTGGGTACTGGATTATTTCTCTGACTTTGGGCTTTTAAAAAGCACATTTCTTCTTTGTGCACCATCTATTCTAAGTCGAACTTCCTATGCACAACTATTTCTATATACTCTTGCCACAGAATGGCTGTTGACTTTGCACGTTATCAATTTCTCTTTAAATAAGTATATTTTATATTATCTTTACATTCATTTTATGAAAGCATGATTTATTATAGCATTTTCTTGCTGTTATTTTTTTTTATTTAGCTGTTTCCTTTATCTATTATTGTCAGCACGTATATATATTACATTTATTATTTTATCCTATCGCCGTAATATGCAACACGACCAAATTGTACTAATTTTATATACATTTCTTTGTTTATACTAACATTTTTTTTATTATAGCTTGTTATTAATTAATAACAACAAAACCACAATTTGTTGTTATGAGTTAAGAAATTTCACCATTTTCTTATACATATATACCTGATTATTAATTATTATATTTATACTTAATAGAACAATACAATTATTATTACATTTATTCGAAATATAAATTTTCTTAAATTCATTATAATATGTTCATAAAATTTTACATAATAAAAACATAAGTATAATATGTAAAGTATAATATAATGCTTCAGCACTTTTCTTTGGCTGATGTATTTTTAAATCTATCAGTTCAGCAAGTATGCATGTCTTCACTTGTAATAAAGTTAGGCAATGAATTAATGCTCCATAGTTTAGATTTACAGGAAAATATGACATTAAACTGTAAAACATTCAACACAGAACACTGCTAAAACACGTATTTGATTGTGTTTTCAGGACTTTAGCGAAAGTTTTCAAATTCTTCACGCCGGTCGAGCCTTAAGGATACTACGGTTAGCAAAGCTTTTATCACTGGTTCGACTACTCAGGCTCTCCAGACTCGTCCGATATGTGTCACAATGGGAAGAAGTATATGTAAGCCATCATTTCTAATAGCAACCATGTTTTGCCCATTCTCTTACTAACTACCACTAACACTGCTCTAATACATTACGCTCACATAAACTAACATCAAATTAACACCTAACAACATATATATTGGATAAAATATATTTTTTAAAATTGTGTCTTTATTGTTTTCTGTATTGGCTATAATGTTTTTTGTAAATAATTGAATATGTGAAATGTTAATGAATACTAAATAATCTGATTTTTTCTATCTAGTCTGTAGAAATTCCTAATGACTTATCATTGGAGTTTGATGTAATCCTAATCTGTACCATGGTCCCCACCCTCCACTGTATGTGAGCCCCACGTCCCGCTCTGCACTTCTCTACTGCTTCTCTGCAAGCTTCTTTCTGCCTGAGCACGCTCTCACTTGAGATATCTAATTCTATCTCTTTTCTATGAGCCCGCGCCGCGCCGCGCCGCGTCCGCGTCTGCCGACCCAAGCCGTCCCACACTCATAAACGTGATATTTGATTTGCCAATATGTTCTTATTATGTTGCTGCTTCTTAAGGCCTTTAGAAGATGCGCTGACGCCGAAATTTCGCATTCAACTCTCCTTTATTGTAAACTCTCGTGTCGTTAGTCTTTCCCGATTCGAAACCGTAAGTTCATTAAGCTTCCCAAATAAAACGGTGAATCAAATATTATCTATCCGTCATTAGTACGCCCCCCCCAGTAACCATAGCGACAATATACGTATAATAAATAATGCACTTGCAATCTATACCGAATAATTAGAGTACCACCGAGTAGGTCGAACCTGTCACGGTAGTAGTCAGTGGAGAAGTGGAGAACGGGGAGGGTGGTGGCGACGACGCAGTGACGGTGTTGTGTGCAGATGAGCCCCGCCCCGCAGCCGAGCGACGAGCCGGGCGACGCGGACGGCGGTTCGCGCGACCTCGCCTCGCAGGTGCCGCATGCCTCGCGTCCGTAGGGGCCTAGCCCTCCGTCGGTGTTAGTGCATCCTGGCCCGCACGCCCCGCCCCGCCCTGCCCGCCCGCCCGCACACCCGCGCGCCCCTCGCCGACCTGCCCGCAGCCGGGCGCGCCTGGCTCTCCTACTATCTCGTGTTTCTCGCTTGTTTTCTAGATCTTGCAGAATCTTCAAAAAAAGCGCACGGAACGTCGCGGGCGGCTGAGCTCCGACGTCGCCAAAAAGAAGGGTGACACGAAAAGCAATCTGATCTTTAAGGTAACGAGGGCGCGCATGTGCTCGTTCGCCCGCTTAGCATGCCGCCGGCGCCGCCCGGCGTCCTTACACGCTCGCTTCGCTTCCTCTTTCGTTGGCGTTTCTGTTTCCGACCCTCCCGTTGGCCGCGCGGGCGGAGGCGCGCGAGGCGGCGGGCAGGGCGTCCGCGGCGGCTCGGGAGGCCCTGCCCGCAGGCCCGCGACCGCATGCTCGCTCGACGACTCGTCTCACGCGTTCATATTTTACTAGTCACTGTTACAAGATACCATCGGTAGAAATCATCGCGATGCTTGAACGAGCGTCTTTGTCGCGCGCAGTCCGCACGGCTTCCTTTAGAGGTGACGCGTCCTGGTTATGCGGCTTCGATTAATCGAATCTTTCTTTCTCAGTTCCTCAATATGGCGTCGGTGTTCATGCGGATATTCAACCTCATCTGTATGATGTTATTGATCGGGCACTGGTCTGGATGTCTGCAGTTTCTCGTCCCTATGCTCCAAGGATTTCCACCAAATTCCTGGGTCGCAATAAATGAATTACAAGTAAGTAGCGCAACGTTTACTTATTTCTTATTTACTACGCTGTCCCAAATCAAATAAGCAAAATGTAACATTTTATTAAATTCTCTCAATATTTCTGTTTTCAGGAAGCCTTCTGGTTAGAGCAGTACTCGTGGGCTTTATTCAAGGCCATGTCTCATATGCTGTGCATAGGGTATGGCCGGTTTCCACCACAATCACTTACTGACATGTGGCTTACCATGTTATCAATGATCTCCGGGGCCACCTGCTACGCGCTATTCCTTGGACATGCAACAAATCTCATTCAGAGTCTTGACTCGTCGCGCAGACAATACCGTGAAAAGGTAGATTATCTTTTACATATTATATTTCAATATATGAACCTGAATTGGTGGTAAAACTCTATGTACATTCAGTCCTACAAGTAAAATTCTAGTAGGAACCTTCATACAACCATTGTGAGTATATATTTTTTCATTTATTTTCATAATACTAAAGAAATAATCATGTTTATCACCGTTAAAGGTTAACAAATAATTTATACATTTTAAATGTATTAATAAATGATTATTTAAAAAATATTATTTTTTTTTAAATAGATTTTTTTATACAGATTATGAAAAAAAACTTTGAAAATTAGATTTTAAATAGGTATATGAACGAACACGAACAAACAAAAGAAAATATGAGCTGTTATGAACAACACCTTATCTGATAAAATTATATATTTTCTAATGTGTTTTTAATTATTATTTAAATTCACCTAGCACTTAGAACATATTTACTTATTTATAAAACGTATAAAAATTCGAACGTGGCGGGGTTTGAAATTGAAAAATACATCTAAATAAATATTTTCCCTTCCCAATTTAAAAATGTTAAAATATTATATAATAACGAGAAAAAAAAACAGTAAATGCTAAGAAAAAAAATAATAAATATATATAAATCCACATAAATAATTAACAACTAATCTCATAGTCACTATTGCCTGTTTCAGAAATTAGACGTGAGTATGAAGAGAATGATCGTTTCGTAAATCATATTATGCGTTGTTGTTTTCTTCACCATTACATTTACACGCACATACTGTCGCGTCATACTTTAACTGGTGTATAGATGATCTACTTTAAAACTGAACTTACTAACACATACAAATACAAAATTATAATAAATAGCGTAATGGAACATAAGGATATGGGAGTGAAAGCAGATGACTTGAATGTGAATTGTCAGCTGTACGCAGATGATGCAGTACTCATTGCATCATCAGAATGCGAGTTGCAAGGATTAGTCATCACTCTGAAAGAATGTCAAAATGTCTAAGCCTGAATGAGAATAAGACAAAGGTTCTGGTATTTAAAAAACGTGAAATAAGGACGGAATGCAAGATCAGTCTAAATGAGAAGACATTAGAACAAGTGAATAGTACATTTGGGAAGTATTTCAGTAGAGATAGAAGATAAGAAATGGATGTATTGTTGTTAATAACCGAGTTAATGAAGCCTTAGCTGCATTGATGAGATGGCGAAACCTCAGCACAGCTGCGAGTTTGGCCGTATACGTCAGCGAAACATGGGTATTACAGAAGAATTATGAAAGAAAGATGAATGCTGTGGATATGTATTCTCTTCGTAGGATATGCGGAGTCAGCTTAACTGATAGCATCCGCAATGAAGAGATACACAGAAGACTTTTCGCAGGCCTTTTCGTTCACTGAGAAACAAATAACAATTGTAATTACACTTATCTGTATGTGTTTGTAAGTTCAGTTTAAGAGTAGACGGTCTCTAAGCTGCAACATTATGTACATATAACAATAATTCACTAATACGTGTGTTCATGACAGCTTTTGATTTCGTAATATCTGGTAAAAGTCATTGTTATAGGTGTTTTAATATTATTTACTTTATAATCGAAACTACTAATTCATTCATTTTTGAAGTGATATGCATCGACATTGTTGATGGGAGACCTCTTGCCAATATAATATAAATATTTTATAAATATAAGTAGATATCGGTGCTTGAGTTTATTTTTAAGGTACTTGCACGGATGAGATTTTAAAGCAAACAATTTATTGGTTCATGTGGAGCAATTTATAAGTACACAATATTAACAAATTGGATATAATTAAAAGTTAACTAACTATCATATTAATTGTAAATTGTATGCTACAGGTAAAACAAGTAGAGGAGTATATGGCATATAGGAAGCTGCCGCGAGAAATGCGTCAACGAATAACGGAGTACTTCGAGCACAGATACCAAGGAAAATTCTTTGACGAGGAATTGATCTTGGGTGAATTGAGTGAAAAGCTTCGAGAGGATGTCATCAATTACAACTGCAGATCTCTTGTTGCTTCCGTACCATTCTTCGCCAATGCTGACTCCAATTTTGTCTCCGATGTTGTCACTAAATTGCGCTACGAAGTCTTCCAACCGGGTAAATGTTTTTTTAATGTGTTTCTTAATATTTCTACGTTATGCTTGAGATAATGTTAACATACATTTTTAACAATTTAATTTCAGGTGACATTATCATAAAGGAAGGCACTATCGGAAACAAAATGTATTTCATACAAGAGGGTATTGTCGATATTGTAATGGCAAATGGCGAAGTTGCGACCAGTCTCTCTGATGGTTCCTACTTCGGAGAAATTTGCCTCTTGACCAATGCCCGGCGAGTCGCATCCGTCCGCGCCGAAACTTACTGTAATCTCTTCTCGTTATCCGTGGACCATTTCAACGCTGTGTTGGATCAATACCCCTTAATGCGGCGAACAATGGAGAGTGTTGCTGCAGAGCGCCTAAATAAGATCGGGAAAAATCCAAATCTCGTAGCACATAGAGAAGACGACACTACGTCAGAAGGAAACACGATAAATGCCGTTGTGAATGCTTTGGCAGCAGAAGCAGAGCACGTCAGTCTATCAGATGATAGTGTAGCACGCTTATCAGAAAGATCACTGGGCCTGGCTCTCCAACCGTTGCAGGCAGCATCATGCCGCATGGCCGGGGTTGCACTGCCAGGGTTGGGGGTAGCGGCCGCCCTGCCACGCCCGAAATCGGAACACGACTTCAGCTCCGCGCAATCTCAACAGCCGCCTTTAACAAGCACCGCTGCCTTTCACAAATCGGACGCCGGAATCGCCCCCTGACGTCGTACACTATGCTAGGGCTGACCGATAGCAATACTAGGCTTAGTGCGAGCGCGCGCGCCGCCTCGCTAGTTGTAGCGTAGGGTGGAGGGCGATTATGGCTGACTAATGTGATTGAATTATTAAACATACATTCTAAAACTCACGAGTAAAGAAATCGAATCGAGTAATTACTAACCCAAAATCCTAGACTCAGATATAGTTTATATTACTCGATTTTTTTTCCTTATGCGAAATTTATATTTTAATTATGATTATCATCCGTAATCGCTCGCCTCTAGCGTAGAATATTATAGCTGCGACTTCGCCGGCGCGCCCACCGCGCCCGCTGAATCTCATTTTGTGATCTTATACTTAATTCTCCTGTGTTATTTAGGTTAAATTTTATATCATCGACGCTGTGAGGGAACGGACACGCGACGTATTCCAATTGTATAGGTATACTTGTTGTGTATCGGATGTAATGAGTCTATACAGATACCTTGCCATTAAAGAGAAAATATAATTATATAGACTAGACTGAGATGTAAAAATATCACTATTTTATGCTTTGTTGGCGTAAGAAATATATCTATTGTTGACGGATGCGATCCGCTCGTTCGCGTTAACTTGAACGTTGATGATTATTTATAACGTTCCTTATAGAGACGGAGGTGAAGATATTATATAATTGAATTGTTAATAATTATGTAAAGTTTGGAGCGTAGACAACTGTAGAGCGTTGCGTAGCTGTGCGTCGCCCATGCTGCCCGAATAAATAGCAACGAGCAAATATAACCCTTGAAACAAATATAGTTATTTTCTTTAAATATATTGAATTATAAAATTCATAGGTATGTATAACATTATGTATTTATTATGCATACTTATGAATGTTTAAGCGTGGCGGTCGGCAGCGCACAGCTCAGTGCGTACGACGCGGCCGCAGACACTGGACAGCGGGTTCCGCAACAGCGACGCACAACTGACAGACACACAAACCATAGCACACGGACGCTTTTTTAATTTTAAACTTACGTAGACTAACAATTAACAACCGAAGTCGGACTTCGTACGGATTGTCTCGGTTTCCTATGTAGAGGTCGATCAGTAGCGCTTCGAACCGTTTCTTTGTGTAAATATTGTATTATTATTAAAAGATTCGCCTTTAGCGTGATTCATTTTATATAGAAGTGATAAGGGGGCGCTCCCTCGAGCGGTCCAGTCAATTATCGCATGCGCGACGCTAGACGTCACGTTTTTTGATGCACTATAACACTTCGTACCTTGTTTTAATTGTAGGTGAAAATAATTTATTATCGATAGTGATCATTTAGTAGGAGTAAGTAGGCTGGAGCGATAACAAATTCGGACGAATTAAGTTTTGTGATAGAGCAGCAGTGGGCTGCGTCCGCCGCCTCGCGCCGGCTCGACACACCTCTACCCACTGACGACGTAGATGTAGACACATGCATGAAACATGCTTACACTTCTTCCTGACTTGAAACTTTGTTTTGGATCTGTCTTTAGTGAGTTTTCTGCCAACAGTTAGAAATTTTTAAAGAGCTTTATGAATTTTTAATATTCCGTAGCCATATATAGATCACAACGAGTAACATATCCTACGGTAAGAGTAGAGTAGTGGTTGAGCCGACCGCCGCCGGCGTCGCATCCTTGGCACGTTTCATCGTTGACTAATTCTTATAGTGTCATGACAATTTGTAAAGATAATTTTGCAAATGTTGACTTTTTAGCCAAAATATAGTTAATGAATGACGAACCAATACGCAGTAGCTTACTAGTAGATGAATGCAGCATAGTTCTCAGTTCTGGCGGCTAACACCAATAGATACTTTGTACTCGTAAGATATTTATATACAATTGACGTTAACAGAGTGACATCTGTCAATTTATCTACACAGAGAATAAATATTATATTGTGTTTTATCCCCAGAGGCATTTATTTATTGTTGTTTTATCTAACATTAACCGCTTTTGTAAATTATATAAATTTTATAGGAGAGATCTATTTTTATTGTGAAGTTGAACTGCTGAATTTAAGCAAAGATACATTATTATATAAATCAAGAGAGGTTTTTTTTATTGAAACTGTTAATTAATATATAGTTAAATTATACTGATTTCTGGTATCTATTTTCACCAAAAGTGCTCATCGCTGTCAAAAAAATTAGAGGAAATGCATTAAAGAATGAAGAAAAGTGATGTTGTTTTACTTTATTGTAATATGTTATAAAAATAAAAATTGTACCTTATATCTAACCACTATAAATCCTTTATTCTGTTCTATTTAAAAAAACAAAAACTAAAAGTGAGAGAGAAACCCAGAGAGCCAGGAAGAAACCTAACCGTTATCCTATTAAGGATAAAACATGAAAAAATTAGGAAGCATGTAACCTTACACGTTGACTATGGGTTCGCGCCCCATTCGAAGAAATGTTTATATTGAATATATTGCCAATTCACTGATAAGACGAATTGCGACGTTGAGTTTCGTTATGAAATACGTAATGTCTCCCGTTGATTAGTTTCTTCCCGAGTAAAACTGAAATTGGTAAACATTTCTGTAATATACATTAGATTTTGTCAAAATTTTAATATTTCTCTCTTTATTTTCCATACTAGATGTATGTACTTGAGTTCTAACAAGAGGGAGTGAGTATTATCAATATCTGTCAGATACTGCACACAAGTACCTACTTACATATGATAAAATATAATATATCTAATATACCTACTTATATCCTTATAGGAAACAAATACATCGTTTTAAAAGCGGTTAATTACGGCCGTCGTGGTGCAATGGCACAAGAGTGTGACTGTAAATGTTGTGGGTTCGATTCCTATTCGGGGGAATTTACTAATTTTCATGTGTAACGATAAAATTGTTGCATACAATCATTTTGCTATCAGCGAATAATGTGTTGTAGCCAAATCCTTCTATTTGACCAAGCCCATCATCATCTTAACCTATCTTTTTTCCATTAATTATCGATATAAAGATAATAGACTAATAATAAAAATTATACATAATTAGACTGTAGAAAAACAAATTATTACTAATCTAAGCTCGGATCATTGTGGTCAAATGTTTTCGGTAATAGATAAAACAGTCGCAGAACGTAAACAAATATCAATTAGACCAATTACTGAAAATAAA